>JALJCO010000663.1:25000-82280 GCA_023101725.1 Atherinomorus stipes | reverse complement strand
TCCTACAAGATCGTAAATGAGTATTGATCATATATTCTGTACTTAAAGGAGTGATGACATAGCAGTTAAAAACTAGTTTATGTTGTTGGCATTACTTTATATGTAAATACTCCAAAGAAAAAAACGGCATTTTTTACAGCGGAGTATTGTTTTGAAACGCCAGACCTCACTTCCTCAGTAATACAGTTGGGTCCGGTGATGATATGGAGCTTTACCCGGAGACCACGTTGACTTCATTTTTGATTGGCTACACCTTATTTCGCTATGACCTTATTTGGAGAATCTAGGTCAAGCTGCGATCGGAGTTTGCTAAAGGCTAACTGCTAGCAACATGGGCACTTCAGACAGTGAGCTACGTTTATCAGACAAGACAGCATTTAGAAAATAAATAAACTTACAGGTAATGACAAGGTTGTGGCCCCCTCCCTCAGTGTTGCTGCAGAAGTTTGCTTTTAAATCCATTTGTTTGAAAATCCAGACCTGACTGCACAGAAGTTACTACTAGCTCCATACATGCAGCTGAATCAGACAGGGAGGGGAGGGGGGAGCGGACGGTGCATAAACCGTTAGGAGAGAGAGGGGGGGCGCTGTTTACTTGATAGTGTGCTCTTATTGGAGCAATTAAATTACGTAGAATGATAGAACTACGTAGAATGATAGAACTACGTAGAATGATGGAACTACGTAGAATGATGGAACTACGTAGAATGATAGAACTACGTAGAATGATGGAACTACGTAGAATGATGGAACTACGTAGAATGATAGAACTACGTAGAATGATAGAACTACGTAGAATGATGGAACTACGTAGAATGATGGAACTACGTAGAATGATAGAATTACGTAGAATGATGGAACTACGTAGAATGATAGAACTACGTAGAATGATGGAACTACGTAGAATGATGGAACTCCGTAGAATGATGGAACTACGTAGAATGATAGAACTACGTAGAATGATGGAACTACGTAGAATGATAGAACTACGTAGAATGATAGAACTACGTAGAATGATGGAACTACGTAGAATGATGGAACTACGTAGAATGATAAGCTGCTGTCTGATTCAACTGTTTCTGAGCAGAGAGACAAAGCTGACAGACCATAAACAGGAACTTTGATTCTCACTCTGGACATTCACATGACCTCATCAGTGCACAATAGATCATATTATACACCCAAAACCCCAGAAAAGTGAAATTTGATGTCATGGCACCTTTAAAGGGACACTGTGTAATCGGGAGCAGCTCCTTCGTACTTTTCATGCTGCATTCGCGTGAAACCGGGCAGACCGACGACATCCGCTGCATGTAAAGTTATCACCGGCCTCTATGTGAAGACGTGGTCCGTCAGTTACAGTGACATCAGTCCACATCTGATTTGTTGTCATGGCAATGTCGTATTGTTTTCCCTGACCCATGTTTTACCGTCTTTCGCTCGGCTTCATTGATTAAAATAACATCTGGTTTGTTACCGACGGCCGTCTGCCCGACTGCACGTGAACCCAGCATCAGTGAGACGCTGGTTTCTCCCACTGCAGCGCGGTGACTTTTCAAAGGCATTACCTCGAACTGAGCTGAAAACTCCGGTGTGTCCGGTGAGTTTCTGTGTTTTCCTGCTGTCACGCTTCTCCTGAACGCAAAAACATGCCGATACGACATGGCAGCCCCCACCGAGCCGCCCCGCTCCATGTGTAAATGAATGATACGAACGGCAAATTTAGAACTTAGAGGAGCACTTCAGTTTGTTGATGGGAGTGATTACTGATTAATGAAAAAACACTTTTGAACCAAATAATCAATTTTTGTGAATAAAACACAAGAGAACTTACACAATATCCCTTTAAACACTATGAATGTCAATATAGTAAAACAAAGCTACATTTTACTATAAATATATTAGCTTCTACCACATAACGTTAGCATTTATTGACAGTATTTGGTGATTGTTCTGGTTTTCCTAATGTTTAGAATGTCCTGCCAAACACTTTTGGGAACTGTTTGAGGGCGACATGGACCAGTGAGCGGCCAGATTTTTTAACTTCCGTTGACGCCTCTCTCTCTCTCTCTCTCTCTCTCTAGGCACTCTGGTTTTGGCTATCTTTGACTGACTAGCTATCTGCTAGCTTGCATCTGCTCTGAGGAGGTAAACCAAACAATAACCATATTTTTACAAACAAAACTAAGTTTAAATGTGATGTTGTTAAAGACACACAACGGAACTTTCAGCAGTTTTCTAAGTGACGCGCCCCCTATCGGCGGCTAAACTAGCATCCATCTTGTTCGTACCTGTACTGTAAGCTCACTCCAGCCAGTAAAAGACAGTCTTATCTTGACTCTTGTTCTGTCCCTTCCTCTGTTTCTTTTCCTCTCTTCCTCCGGTGATGTTTCCTTGCGTTTCTTTACCGAATTCGACATGATGCGCATTCAAAACACCAGCGACGTTGATCCCTGGTTTACATCCGGTTGCTAGTGAGTGACGCGGTGCTGCAACCAATAGTTGGCTGCAACGTCACGGTCGCGTCCCGGATGGGAATCTTACATAGTGCTGTTTCTGAGCCCCGGGACGCCTCTGGGCACTGACGGCTCGAAAATGCGCATAATGAATGTTGGTGTGACATCAAAACGAGTCAGAAACGCAGATTTTTAAGGTCTAAAAGTTACGTTGTGTGTCTTTAAAGTTCTGTATGTAGCAGAATTATGCAGACTACAAAGTTACCAAATAACAGTAGCAGAAAACTTTGAATAACGTAACACATCCCATTTAAGATATTTTTGTTGCTCTCTGCCATGTTGAAAGGTCAAAGTTCACCTCATCTCATCAACTCGGGCATTATAAAATTTTGCAGCTTTCCAGTGGAAATTATGACATGAGTGGGTGTTCAAGTGCAATTTTGACGTCGGATTTTGGTATTTACCATAAATATAATACCACATGAAGGCAGCATAAAGGACCCACAGAGGGCCAAAAAAACCTCCCCCCCACCATTCTACCAGCAGCAGCCTGAAGCCTTGATCCAAGGTAGGATGGATCCATGCATCATGATGTTTCCAGCAGATTCTGAGCCGAGCATCTGAATGTGGAGCTGAAATGGAGACTCGTCAGACCAGCAACGTTTCTCCATCTTCTATGGTCCAGTTCTGGTGAGTCTGTGTGAATTGTAGCCTCAGTTTCCTGTTCTATGCTGACAGGAGTGGACCTGGTCTGGTCTTCTGCTGCATCCTGGTCCAGACACCCGGTCTGGTCTTCTGCTGCATCCTGGTCCAGACACCCGGTCTGGTCTTCTGCTGCATCCTGGTCCAGACACCAGGTCTGGTCTTCTGCTGCATTCTGGTCCAGGCACCTGGTCTGGTCTTCTACTGCATTCTGGTCCAGACACCTGGTCTGGTCTTCTGCTGCATTCTGGTCCAGACACCCGGTCTGGTCTTCTGCATTCTGGTCCAGACACCTGGTCTGGTCTTCTACTGCATTCTGGTCCAGGCACCTGGTCTGGTCTTCTGCTGCATTCTGGTCCAGGCACCTGGTCTGGTCTTCTGCTGCATTCTGGTCCAGACTCCCGGTCTGGTCTTCTGCTGCATCCTGGTCCAGACACCAGGTCTGGTCTTCTGCTGCATTCTGGTCCAGACACCCGGTCTGGTCTTCTGCATTCTGGTCCAGACACCTGGTCTGGTCTTCTGCTGCATTCTGGTCCAGACACCTGGTCTGGTCTTCTACTGCATTCTGGTCCAGGCACCTGGTCTGGTCTTCTGCTGCATCCTGGTCCAGACACCCGGTCTGGTCTCCTGCTGCATCCTGGTCCAGACACCCGGTCTGGTCTTCTGCTGCATCCTGGTCCAGACACCAGGTCTGGTCTTCTGCTGCATTCTGGTCCAGGCACCTGGTCTGGTCTTCTACTGCATTCTGGTCCAGACACCTGGTCTGGTCTTCTGCTGCATTCTGGTCCAGACACCCGGTCTGGTCTTCTGCATTCTGGTCCAGACACCTGGTCTGGTCTTCTACTGCATTCTGGTCCAGGCACCTGGTCTGGTCTTCTGCTGCATTCTGGTCCAGACACCCGGTCTGGTCTTCTGCTGCATTCTGGTCCAGGCACCTGGTCTGGTCTTCTGCTGCATTCTGGTCCAGACTCCCGGTCTGGTCTTCTGCTGCATCCTGGTCCAGACACCAGGTCTGGTCTTCTGCTGCATTCTGGTCCAGACACCCGGTCTGGTCTTCTGCATTCTGGTCCAGACACCTGGTCTGGTCTTCTGCTGCATTCTGGTCCAGACACCAGGTCTGGTCTTCTGCTGCATTCTGGTCCAGGCACCCGGTCTGGTCTTCTGCTGCATTCTGGTCCAGGCACCCGGTCTGGTCTTCCGCTGCATTCTGGTCCAGACACCAGGTCTGGTCTTCCGCTGCATTCTGGTCCAGACACCAGGTCTGGTCTTCTGCTGCATTCTGGTCCAGACACCAGGTCTGGTCTTCTGCTGCATTCTGGTCCAGGCACCCGGTCTGGTCTTCCGCTGCATTCTGGTCCAGGCACCTGGTCTGGTCTTCTGCTGCATCCTGGTCCAGACACCTGGTCTGGTCTTCTGCTGCATCCTGGTCCAGACACCAGGTCTGGTCTTCTGCTGCATCCTGGTCCAGACACCCGGTCTGGTCTTCTGCTGCATTCTGGTCCAGACACCAGGTCTGGTCTTCTGCTGCATCCTGGTCCAGGCACCTGGTCTGGTCTTCTGCTGCATTCTGGTCCAGACACCTGGTCTGGTCTTCTGCTGCATCCTGGTCCAGACACCTGGTCTGGTCTTCTGCTGCATTCTGGTCCAGACACCAGGTCTGGTCTTCTGCTGCATCCTGGTCCAGACACCTGGTCTGGTCTTCTGCTGCATCCTGGTCCAGACACCTGGTCTGGTCTTCTGCTGCATTCTGGTCAGGCACCTGGTCTGGTCTTCTTCTGCATCCTGGTCCAGGCACCTGGTCCGGTCTTCTGCTGCATCCTGGTCCAGACACCTGGTCTGGTCTTCTGCTGCATTCTGGTCCAGACTCCCGGTCTGGTCTCTGCTGCATCATGGTCCAGACACCTGGTCTGGTCTTCTGCTGCATTCTGGTCCAGACACCAGGTCTGGTCTTCTGCTGCTTTCTGGTCCAGACACCAGGTCTGGTCTTCTGCTGCATTCTGGTCCAGACACCCGGTCTGGTCTTCTGCTGCATTCTGGTCCAGACACCCGGTCTGGTCTTCTGCTGCATTCTGGTCCAGACTCCCGGTCTGGTCTTCTGCTGCATTCTGGTCCAGAAACCCGGTCTGGTCTTCTGCTGCATCCTGGTCCAGACACCCGGTCTGGTCTTCTGCTGCATTCTGGTCCAGACACCCGGTCTGGTCTTCTGCTGCATTCTGGTCCAGACTCCCGGTCTGGTCTTCTGCTGCATTCTGGTCCAGAAACCCGGTCTGGTCTTCTGCTGCATTCTGGTCCAGGCACCCGGTCTGGTCTTCTACTGCATCCTGGTCCAGGCACCCGGTCTGGTCTTCTGCTGCATTCTGGTCCAGGCACCCGGTCTGGTCTTCTGCTGCATTCTGGTCCAGAAACCCGGTCTGGTCTTCTGCTGCATTCTGGTCCAGGCACCCGGTCTGGTCTTCTGCTGCATCCTGGTCCAGACACCCGGTCTGGTCTTCTGCTGCATTCTGGTCCAGACACCCGGTCTGGTCTTCTGCTGCATTCTGGTCCAGACTCCCGGTCTGGTCTTCTGCTGCATTCTGGTCCAGAAACCCGGTCTGGTCTTCTGCTGCATTCTGGTCCAGGCACCCGGTCTGGTCTTCTGCTGCATCCTGGTCCAGGCACCTGGTCTGGTCTTCTGCTGCATCCTGGTCCAGACACCCGGTCTGGTCTTCTACTGCATTCTGGTCCAGACACCTGGTCTGGTCTTCTACTGCATCCTGGTCCAGACCTGCTGCTCACTGGAGATTTTCTCTTCCTCAGACCTGGAAACGCTGGAGATGGTTGTGGTGGAAACCCCTGTAAACACTCAGACCAGCAACCATTAAATCTCCTTTCTTCTTCATTCTGATGCTCAGATTGAGCTTCAGCCAGTCGTCTTCATCATGTCTACATGACTACATGTGCTGTGTTGCTGCCATGTGGTTGGCTGATATTTGTGTTAACAGGAAGTTGAACAGGTGGGCTTATTAAAGTTGTCGATGAGTGTGTGTTATAGAAACATTTAGATCTGCATCAGACTGTGTCAAATATCAACAAAAATCCCTGAATTATTATTTATAACGTATCTAGATTAAATGTCACTTCACAATAAACCACTGAATTATTACAGTTTATTATCACGTGCAAACACACTGATGTCTGCACACAGTCTGATCCAGAGCCATAAATACTTACTGGTCTGAAGTAAATAAGCATTCACCTGCATATGAAAATACTTCCCACTTCCCTTAGATTATATTCAAACACAACTGTTAAAACAACAGACCTCTTTACTGACTTCTTCTCTCAACCTTCATGGATTAAGAGTAAAAAACTGAATGGCACCGGTCTGAAAACCTGAAGTCTGAGGGACTTCTTGTTTTCGGCCTTGTGAGTAAAACTGAATGAGACGGGTCTATAAATAGAAAAACAGAGATATTACGCTCCATATGAAAGTTTTTATCTGGAGGTGTGTGTATGTGTGTGTGCCAGACAGAGAGAAAACTAGGGAGGGAGGTGTTTATTCATGACTGGTGTGACGCCTCCAGTGTCAGGTGACTTACAGGAAAGAAGTTGTTGTCCTCATTCTCTCTCTCTCTCTCTCTCTCTCTCTCTCTCTCTCTCTCTCTCTCTCTCTCTCTCTCTCTCTCTCTTGGTTTCCTTGTTTCATCACTTTTGTGATGTATTGTTTTCTCTCTGATGTTCTAATCAAATGTCTTGGAATCACAGTCCAACAGATCAGTTTCCTGCTGGAGTTTTGGCTGAAAATGGTGCAAAGATCTGCAGGAACCCTTTCAAAGTGTGTGCGCAGCCAACCATAGCAAACTGGTGAGTGTGACACATTCCAGTGCAACTCACCATTAGGCCAAGCAGTAGATGGGACAGAGATACCTCTGTCCGCTGGGGGAAATAACTCAACAAAAACACATCAACAGCAGGGAATCCAGCCTGCAGTTAAATCCGGGTTGAGCGGTGCGAGCAGCGAGCAGCAGTGCAGGCTGCTGTCATAGCAGGAACAGAAAATCCAGCGTTATTTAACAGACTCACTCCAGTACCGGCATCATTTCATGTGTGCATTCCTCCCCCCACGCTCATCTTTAAAGTCCTGCCTCCAAATATAAATTCTGCTGCGTTTTTTTTTCTTCTTTTTTCAAAATGTACAAGTCAAAGCAAACTGCAGCGAGCGCTCTGTGGAGGGAGATACTGTACTTGAAAACAGGAAGGTCATTAATCTTGGACAGAAAGGCATGGCGCACGAGGAAGCAGCCACGAGCAGCCTGCAACTACGGACAAACCGCTTATCTCTCTCCTCTCTGACTCTGCAGCTGGGCGCTGTGTTAAACCTCAGTCACAGCAGACATGTCTGCTTTTCACGCTGTGCAACGTAGTCATGCGGAGATGAAAGAAAACCTGACATCACAGCCACATTCACCCATGACAACACCAGCGGGTGTTTCCAAATACACCCTCTAGCCCCACTTTTTAGCCCTACCCCTGAATTTTGCACGTTTCCGTGAGGGTAGTGATGTCCCAATCCCTCTTTGCATGTCATGGTAGTGGACATAACGAGGGGTAGTGGACATAATGAGGAGTAGTGGACATGGAGAAGGGGTAGCAGACATAACGAGGGGTAGCGGACATGAAGAGGAGTAGCTGACATAACAAGGGGTAGTGGACATGACGAGGGGTAGCGGACATGACGAGGGGTAGCGGACATGACGAGGGGTAGCGGACATGACGAGGGGTAGCGGACATAATGAGGGGTAACGGACATGAAGAGTGGTAGCGGACAAAACGAGTGGTAGCGGACATGAAGAGGGGTAGCGGACATGAAGAGGGGTTGCGGAAATGAAGAGGGGTAGCGAACATAACCAGGGGTAGTGGACATGAAGAGGAGAGGTGGACATAACCAGGGATAGTGGACGTAACGAGTGGTAGCGGACATGATGAGGGGTAGGGAACATATCGAGGGGCAGCTGAAATTGCAAGGGGTAGCGGACATAACGAGTGGTAGCGGACATGAAGAGGGGCAGTGGACATGAAGAGGGGTAGCGAACATAACGAGGGGTAGTGGACATAACGAGTGGTAGCGGACATGAAGAGGGGCAGTGGACATGAAGAGGGGTAGCGAACATAACGAGGGGTAGTGGACATGACGAGGGGAAGCGGACATAACGAGGGGGTAGTGGACATGACGAGGGGTAGCGGACATGAAGAGGGGCAGTGGACATGAAGAGGGGTAGCGAACATAACGAGGGGTAGTGGACATGACGAGGGGAAGCGGACATAACGAGGGGTAGTGGACATGACGAGGGGGTAGCGGACATAACGAGGGGTAGCGAACATAAAGAGGGGTAGCAGACATAATGAGGGGTAGCGGACATAACGAGGGGTAGCGAACATAAAGAGGGGTAGCAGACATAATGAGGGGTAGCGGACATGAAGAGGGGAGGTAGCGGACATAATGTGGGTAGGTAGAACGGACATAATGAGGGGTAGTGGACATAACGAGTGGTAGCGGACATGAAGAGGGATGGCGGACATGAAGATAGGTACCGGACATAATGAGGGGTAGCGGACATGAAGAGGGGGTAGCAGACAAAAAGAGAGGTAGCGGACATAACAAGGGGTAGGGGAAATAACGAGGGGTAGCGGACATGAAGATAGGTACCGGACATAATGAGGGGTAGCGGACATGAAGAGGGGTAGGGGAAATAACGAGGGGTAGCGGACATGAAGAGGGGTAGCGGACATGAAGAGGGGTAGCGGACATAATGAGGGGTAGTGGACATAACGAGTGGTAGCGGACATGAAGATAGGTACCGGACATAATGAGGGGTAGCGGACATGAAGAGGGATGGCGGACATGAAGATAGGTACCGGGCATAATGAGGGGTAGCGGACATGAAGAGGGGTAGCAGACAAAAAGAGAGGTAGCGGACATAACAAGGGGTAGCGGACATAACGAGGGGCAGTGGACATGAAGAGGGGTAGCAGACAAAAAGAGAGGTAGCGGACATAACAAGAGGTAGCGGACATAACGAGGGGCAGTGGACATGAAGAACTGAGTCAGGCCTGCATGTCTGATTCTTCAAAGAAGAGGACCGAGTCAGTGTGGAGCTCTTCAGCAGGCAGAGCTTCATCCTTTCATCGTGACACATAAGTCTGTGGATGGTTTTTAGAGTTAGGGCGCATTCAGAAAGCATAGTCTTGGTCCGATTGGGGACTCGGTTCGTCTGGGGGCGGGGGTGGTCTTCTGGACCGAGATCGTGTTCACATTGCACTGTAAGCAAACATGCAAAATCTTTAGAATAATGTTCCCGATCTCTCCAGTGGTGGCGCTGCATTCAGATTCACCGTAGGCGAGGACAAGATGTACAACGAACAAGAAGGTTCTCACAACTTCTGTTTCCTCCACAAAACCACATTATTTCTGTTTGTACTCACGAGGAGCTGGATATGCTTCCATCAGACCAAACATCGATTAAAGCATTTACTTCCTCCTAACTCCACGTCTGACCACGAGCCATCCTTTAAAAGTACTACAGTCCCACACGTGTGTTTGTTGTCGTAGCGTTTACCCACAATGCCAATGCAGTTTGTAGTCCACTTCCTGTATTTGGTTCACTTGAAATGGATCGAGACCTGCCTTTGTAGGCTGACCGAGTCCACTCGTTTGTCCGTTTGCAGATTTACAACTCCCCCAAATGAACAAGACTTTCCCAGCAAACGGACTCTGATTAAAATCAAAAAAGCTTTGTTAATGCGCCCTAAATCTTTATCGAGAAAACTGGCCATGATATCCCCCAGAGGACATGAAGCAGAGGACATGAAGCATCTTCATATTACTTGCTTTATTAGATTTGCAGTCAAAACTCCTCAAAATTGTTGCAGAGTCATGTGAAGGAGAGAAAATTCCTCACAGAGGACATGTTGCACCTGTAATGGAGCAGCTATGAAAAACTGGACTTTTCTGTGCTGCTCCTGTATCTGTAGCTTTGAGTGTGTTTCCGATGAGGGTTTCTTTCGTATAACACTGTCTCCATTGTCTCCACACATACATCCTCATGTCTTATCATAATTAAATTTGATCTTGTCTGTTTTAATCGTTTCCTTCAGTCTTTTCTTTGTCGGGAAGAAACAAAAGAACAATGTTGTAATCTCCATTATTGCTGATGGTTTAAGTTTTCTCAGTCTAGCTGTAAGCTACAAGACTGTTACAAATAAGAATAGAAATATACTGGTGTTTCAGTTTTTGCTTCTCACTTTAAAGCTCAATAAACAGAATGTGGCACTTTATGGTTACAACAGGGGTGCCCAAGTCCGGTCCTCAAGAGCTACTATTCTGCAATTCTTAGAGCATTTTTTTAATAATTATTTTTTGTGTATTTTTTTTTACTTTTTAAATCTGTCTGTCTATCTGTCCTGTTTTATTTCTATCTTTTCTTTTTTGTGTATTTTTTGTCATTTTTATTTCTTTAGTTCTTTACACAGCATGGCTCATATCAGTCATTATAACATCAGTCGTCTGCTTTTTTGTGTTAAAGTCCTAACAAATGTGTCCATATTTACACCTGTTGTTATGGCCTTCTTTTGAGCCAGAGTAACTTAATTTTTCTCACATGCAGCATCGTGAGGTGGAAGGGGGAAAAACACGAGACAAAGTGGTGAAAGAGCTCGTGCATGATTAAAACGGTTAGAATTTGTGGCAAGTCGATGAGCAGTAATGATTCGCTCTCTGCTGCTGCTAATGCCGCTGCCACTGCCACTGCCACTGGCAGCTTCACTGTGCTAGCTTTAGCAGACCAGAGAAAAGTGAAGCGACTGGCCCGGACTGGACACACCCTTCCTTTGTATCTAAAAATCAGTAGTTACTTTGATTGAGGGAGAGAGAGAGAGCAGAATGCGTGCTGACCATTTTCCTTGAAATAATTTTTCAATTAGGGATTTTTGCATGCCATCATGTTTGGGGCATGCATGCATATTTACTTTAGTCATGGCATTTACGGGGGCATTGCCCCTCCTTGCCCATGCCTATATCCGGCCTCGATATATACTATTGTTTAGTGATTTCCCAACCATGGACATCAGGTCCTTTTTAAAAAAAAAAAAAAAAACGTAAAAGAGAACAGTTCCGGTGAGAGTAAACAACTGAAGCCAATTTCACAATATGGCATATAACTTTGGATAATAATAATTTGCTCTGGTTGATGTAGGAATTAAGGACAAAAAGAGAGATGGCAGAAAAAAAAGAAAATGCCAGCACAAGCATTTTAGAACATATTTACCCGTTTGTGTACTTTCTTTTGAAGTTGAGGTTAAATGATGTCAAGTTTAAATGCTGTACTAATAGCAACAGCAAAAACACCTTACCTGGTGATATTGTGGTTTCAGCCCACCACAATATGCAGATAAGATCTTTGTGTGTTAGTACAAAGAGGGAAAGATGACGGCAAGAATGAGAACAACACAGAGGTGGAACAAGAACCAACCAAAAAAGCAAGGCAAGGCAAGTTTATTTGTACAGCACATTTCATGTACAGAACAATTCAAAGTGCTTTACATAAAACATTATAAGCAAAAGGGGGAGAAAAAACAATTAGAAGCATGATTCAAAATTAAAAGCATTTAAAATTAAAAAGAGAGAATACAGAGACGTGCGGATTTTAACTTTTGAATAAAATCTACGTAAATGCAGCTGAGAACAGGTGGGTCTTCAGCCTGGATTTAAATAAACTAAGTGTTTCAGCTGATCTGAGACTTTCTGGGAGTTTGTTCCAGACATGTGGAGCATAGATGCTGAACGCAGCTTCTCCATGTCTGATTCTGACTCTGGGAACTGATAAAAGGCCGGATCCAGATGACCTGAGGGGTCTAATAGGTTCATACTGGGTCAAGAGGTCACTGATGTATTTTGGGCCTAAACCATTCAGAGCTTTATAGACCAGCAGCAGAACTTTAAAGTCTATTCTCTGATGGACCGGCAGCCAGTGTAAAGACCTGAGAACTGGACTCATGTGGTCCACTTTTCTGGTCTGTGTGAGAACTCGGGCAGCAGAGTTCTGAATGAGCTGCAGCTGTTTAACTGGTTTTTTAGGTAGACCAGTAAAGACGCTGTTACAGTAGTCAAGCCGACTGAAGATGAATGCATGGACTAGTTTTTCCAGATTTTCCTGAGACATCAGATCTTTTATCCTTGAGATGTTCTTCAGGTGATAGTCGGCTGATTTAGTGATCGCTTTGATGTGTTTTTCAAAGTTTAGGTCTGAGTCCATCACTACACCCAGATTTCTGGCCTGATTGGTGGTTTTTAGGTGGATGGACTGAAGTTCTGTGACAACCTGCTGTCGTTTCTCTTTGGCTCCAAAAACAATCACCTCAGTTTTGTTTTTGTTCAGATGAAGAAAGTTGAGGCACATCCAGTCATTAATCTCATCAATACATTTACCAAGAGCCTGTACAGGGCCCCGGTCTCCTGGTGATACTGTAATATATAGCTGTGTGTCATCTGCGTAGCTATGGTAACTAATATTGTTGTTCTTTATAACCTGGGCCAGTGGGAGCATGTAGATGTTAAACAAAAGAGGCCCCAGGAGAGAGCCCAGGGGAACTCCACAGGTCATTTTTGTCTGCTCAGATGTAAAACTACCTACTGACACAAAGTACTTCCTGTTCTCCAAGTATGTTTTGAACCAGTTTAGTACAGAACTAGAGAGACCCACCCACTTCTCCAGTCGTTGGAGTAATATAATGTGGTCAACTGTATCAAATGCAGCACTGAGATCCAGTAAAACCAACACTGACATTTTTCCAGTGTCAGTATTCAGACATATGTCATTCATGACTTTGGTCAGAGCAGTCTCGGTGCTGTGGTTCTGTCTAAAACCTGACTGGAAGACATCATAACGGTTGTTTTCTCTTAAAAAGTCATTTAGCTGGTGAAAAGCTGCTTTTTCAATGATCTTACTTAAAAATGGAAGATTGGAGATCGGCCTGTAGCTGCTCATCTGTGTCTTGTCTAGATTCTCCTTTTTTAGCAGAGGTTTGATCACAGCTGTTTTCAGTGACTCTTGGAAAACACCTGACGTTAGAGAGGAGTTCACAATCTGAAGCAGATCTAACTCCAAGGTCTTTGAGACCTTTTTAAAAAAAACAGTGGGCAGGATGTCCAAACAGCAAGAGGAGGAGTTCAGTTGATGCAAGATGTCCTCCAGTTCTTTGCTAGTAATGGGATAAAACTGTGTCATGGTGTTTAGACTTGGTGGACACAGTATGTTACGTCCCAACTCGGATAGAGAGTGGAACGTAACAAATGAGAACTGTGACAAGGTGGATGTAAGATGGTAACTGGAGATCTATTGTTCCAAAGAGGGATTTAACAGACAGAACAAAACAACGGTAACCTGGAGTTGGGTTTTGCGATGCTGCTCAAATCAATAAAGCAAACAACAACAAGTACCGCTATCTAAACAGAAGTGTAGGTCAGACAAAGAGGTAACTAAGGAACCAAACAGAAACCAAAACGAAAACAGAAACTGACCTCCTAAACTATGGTTATAAAAAAGAACAAAAAACAAGCAGCACCAATAACTAAAGCTTTCCTGTCTGACACATCTTTTCTATTTACAACTATATACAGCCTACAAAAAAAACCCTCTCTGGCCCAACTCAAACTACCACTTACCAAAAGCTGACTACACATAAACACCAACAAAAAAGGGAGCCTTAAGGGCTTTTCATTAAAAGAAAAGAAAAGAAAACAGAAAACTTACCAACACAGAGCAAGACCTCTAACGGTCAGATATAAACCCAAACTAACTCAAACCAATTCGGTTTGAGCCCACTAATAAGTAAAAGAAAACAAACAAACCAAAAAAAAGGAAATATCCACTAAGCTAATCTACAAAAGGTTACCGAATCAGACACAAGTCAAAATCCACAGCAAGCAAGGGGCAGACTGCCAGGTCAAAACAGTTGCCACTGAATGAAGAGGCCACAGGTCTTTTATCTCCCAGCTGGGTGAGGGTTTGTCCATGATTGGCTGGGCAATGGGCTCTATGCACAGCTCCACTACTTCCTGAACTTAAGATCGCTCCTTCGTTTCCTGTCTTTTCTTACTGGATGAACTGATTAATCCAGGTGTGCCTGATCTCATCAACTGGCCAGACACACCTGGATTAATCAGTTCGTTCAGTAATGAAAGACAGGAAACAAAGTACCTACCTTAAGTTCAGGAAGTAGTGGAGCCGTGCATAGAGCCCATTATCCAATCGAGAGGGAAGGAGACGAAGGTGTGGCGGCCAGGACCAATCCTCAACATGTCGTGGCACACAGGAATTTGCATAGGAAACAAGCAATTAAAGCAAGCAGTGGGCAGCTGTAACACATGACCTGAACCTGCTGTTGTTGAACCAACGACTTGTCTAATAATTTGGATTTTGTCTGTGAAAAATTTGGCAAGTCATTGCAGGCTTTGGTGGAATAAAATTCAGGTGCTACTGACACAGGAGGGTTTGTTAGCCTGTCGACTGTAGCAAATAAGGCCCGATCATTATGACCGTTTTTAGTGATGATGTCAGAAAAATACAAATTCCCTGCATTCCTCAGCTGTAAATTTGTGTGCACTGAGATAGTACTCTCAAAGAAAACACAGCAGTGATCCAACAGTCCCACATCACACACCGTGACCTTAGAAATGTCCAGACCCTTCGAGATCAGTAGATCTAAGGTGTGTCCTCTATTGTGTGTGGGCTCTGTGACATGCTGGGTCAACCCGAAGTTGTCCAGAGTGTTACTCAGGTCTTTGGTCCCTTTGTCCTGATGACAATCATAATGGATGTTAAAATCACCAGTGATAACAAGATGGTCAAAGTCCGCACAGATCACAGACAACAGTTCAGTAAAATCATCATTAAAATCTGCACAGTATTTGGGCGGCCGATAAATATTTAAAAACATGACTCTGGATGAGGCCGTCAGCTGTAAAGCCACATATTCAAAAGAAGGGAAATCCCCAAGAGATAACTGTTTACACTGGAATGACTCCTAAATAAGATAGCGACCCCCCCCCCCCCCCCCCCCTCTCCTGTTCACTCTGCTTCACTATGAAACTAAGTTAGGGGGCGTGGCCTCAATAAGAGCTGAATGACAGTTTTCATGTAACCAAGTCTCAGTTAAAAACATAAAGTCAAGGCTATGTTCAGTGATAAAATCATTGATTAGAAATGATTTTCCTGCTAAAATCGAACATTTAGTAAAGCTAACAAGCATTCTCAAAGTATCATCATGTTTTGGAACAGGCTGTATGTTTACTTTTGATAAAACCTTATAGAGTGGAGCTCTCTGTGTTCTGACAGAGCTACATTTCTCCTTCTGTTACGTATTAAGACAGGGATAGTAAAAGAAGATGGGAATATATTTTAGAACATATTTACTTTGCATCAAGCAGTATTTTTAAAACCAGTTTTTCTTTATATTTTTGTTTGAATTTATGAATATATCCCTGACTGAGTCCTGGTTTAGTCCTGGTTTAAAACTGGCTTTGTAAATTCTGTCCTGAATGAGTCAGTCCTGAGCTACAACTGGTTTTAATTTTTTCTGTAGTTCTTTATTGACAGTCTTATTTTTCATGTCTCCTGATTCTGCAGATATGACAAACTTATCCTGCATAAGACATCCAGACTCAGGCCTACTTCCTACATTCTCTCAGACAAATAATTTTTTCCTAACAATATTGAACTGTATATATGGTAATCATAATGACATGTGCAATAAATGGTGGCATACAGGACTCAATTCTGTACTCTGAGTAAGATGTGTGACCCCAAGACTTAGTTTTAACTTTAATGTTTATCAATTAATACATTAAAATGAACACATAATGTAGTACTATGATTAATAATACATTTTATTTAAAAGCGCTTTATCAAAATACCCAAGGTCACTGTACACAGACATTAAAAACATAAGAAACATTAAAACAATGATATAAAATGCAAAGACAAACTAAAACCGGTACAAACCAGGAACAACAAGAATTTGTGAGGAGGCTAGGTGGGGTATGATTGTCTAAATAGAAATGTTTTGAGTCCGGTTTTGAAATGAGTAAATGTGTCCAGGGTACAGAGATGGGTAGGGAGGGAGTTCCAGAGGTGGGGGGCAGACCGACTGAATGCCCTGTGGCCCATAGTGGTGAGACGGGCCTGAGCGACAGAGAGCTGGCAGGTGTTTGAAGATCTTGGTGAGGGGGGGTGTAGGTGGAGAGGGTCTGAGATGTAGGAGGGAACCATGTTGTGGAGCCTTGAAGGTAACGAGAAGTAGTTTGAAAGCAAGTTTGATTGGAAGCCAGTGGAGTTTGTGTAAAATGGGAGTTATATGATGAGACATGGGGGTCCGGGTGGTCCGACAGGCAGCAGAGTTCTGAAGGAGCTGCAGCTTCTGGAGGGATTTATTCAGGAAGCCATAGAGACGTGAATTACAGTAATCAATTCGAGAAGTGATGAGACTGTGGACAAGAATAGCGGTGGAGTGAGGAGTGAGAGAGGGACGGAGGCGGGAGATGTTGCAGAGATGAAAATACGCAGAATTTCCAGAGAATGTAACCAATGGGGAGGATGTAAATGATAAATAGAAGGGGCCCCAGGACAGAACCTTGGAGAACGCCAGCTGAAACAGGAAAGGAGAGATGGATTTATGAGATTTAAGGGATATGAACTGCGTTCGGTCAGACAGGTATGAGGTAAACCAGGCTAAAGGAGTGTGGGTGATACTCGCGCTAATCTGTTGAGGAGAATAGGATAGGATAGTGATGTCCAGTGAGAGGGAAACAGTGTTAATGTTTTGAACATTCCGAAATGAGATGATGCAGGGGAGGGAGTCTTTATACAGGGGAAGGTTGATATTAAAAGTGATGAGCAGATGGTCCGAGAAAGCAACAGTCTTAGATTTGCAACCAGAGAGGGGAGACACCAGAACAACAAACCAAGTCTTGGACGTGACCTTTACGTTGAGTTGGACAATTGATATATTGACATAAACCAGAACCGTCCAGACAGGATATAATGTCTCTGGAAAGAGGAGGATCTGCATTATCCACATGGATATTTAAGTCTGCAAGAATGACCAGATTATGTGAGAATGTGTAGAGATATGTGAGGAGTTGGTAAAAGTCATTCCGAAAACCTTTGGTATATTTGGGACAGCGGTAAACAGAGGCAACAATGGTGGGAGAAGATCCAGGTAGCAGTGAGGCTGAGTACTCAAACAATGAGAACACCGGAGCAGCAGGAACTGGCAGCACCTCCCAGGTTTCATGGTGGAGCAGCGCCATGCCCCCACCACGTCCAGAAGCACGATGAAGACAAACATAAACAAAGCCCGGTCGGACAGACTCGTTTAAGGAGATAAAGTCATTTGGCTGCTGCCAAGGCTCGGTCAGGCATAAAAAAATCAAGATTGTGATCCACAAGAACATCTCTGATCAGCGGACCCTTATTGCTAAGAGAGCTCACGTTCAGAAGACCAAAGTTGAAATAGGCAAAGCCACTTTTACTGGTCAAGTTTGCTACCCTTGACGGGCTGGTCAGGGTAGCTGAGTTGGCTTCCCGGCTGAGACGACGGGAGCGGCGACGGGTGGAGAGGCATATAGGTATGGAGGAGTATGAGTTTTTGTAGCGGCGCTTACTGCGCAATCCTCGATGGATTTACCTCCGTTTAGGCCATAAGGCGATGTTTCGAAGGAATGGGATCCCCCGGAGGTGGCTGGAGAACATCCACATGGCGTTGGAGCTTCAGGAGTTCGGCCACGGAATATTGGAGCAAAGCGTCAGCTTGTAGGTGACCAAGAGACGCGAGGATCCTGCTAAGCACCAGCCAGAGGATCAGCCAGAGAATCCACATTGTCCAGAAGATGGAAGGGGTCCCCAGGTGAGCGACAGTGTCGATGACAGGCCGCTATTTGGCAGGAGTTCAGTAGGTCCAGATCATATGTAGCTATAGCAGCTGATGTTTGTGCAGGTGCCAGGACAGACAAAGCTACTCTTTGGCAGAGTAGAGCAAAGTCTGAAGTTGATCAGGATAGATACGGATTGCCAGATTAGTTAAGAAGAAATTGTTGTACCAGCGAGCAGCGACAACAGACAAGCCAGCATTCACCCAACCAGAAATAATTATCAAAGAACATGGGCAGGACAGGTTAAACTTCAGATAAGGTAAATATTCTTTCATTTTTTTGACCACACCAGTCTATTAAATTATTACTTTTTTGGTGTACTGGATCCCCCTTGTAACGATGAATTATTTTGTGGGCTAAGCCCCTGATGATGACAATGTCTAGCTCCGCCCGTTTGGCAGAGTTTCCCAATAGGGGATTCCCTGCATTGCTCTCTAGTGCGGAGGTAAGGCGGGTAGAGCTTCCCTTTTTCCCTTCCCTTATGTCGGCTCGGGAGTATTCCGTGGTCTCGTGTAGTTACCAGCTTGCTGGTCGCTTGTAATGTGCCACTGGTTTGTAAATGCATAAATACCCACTGCCACGCCTCATGAAGACTAAGGGTGAGTTTGTAAGGTTTTGGTTAGGCAGTAAGCAGGAACATTTTTGTCTGTGTGGCTGTTGGGGCTGTGTGTGCGCGTTGGGAAATTTGTCACTTACTTCTTGTCGGGTGGTGTTAGCCATGGACGATGTCCTGGAGGATTTTGTGGAATCGCCGTGTGATGCTGGGTTGGACATTTGTACTATAAAGCAGCTGCTACAACTTGCGGAGCATTACCAGGTTGACATTGGTAGTGCACAGAAGCTTAAAGAGCAAGTTATAGATGGGTTTCTGAGCAACGTCACATATAGGATGCACGCGCAATCGGGGGCAAGAAAACACAGGAAAAGCATTATTGAACTATGAGAAGACCTGTGTTTTATGTACAAGACTTGACTTTTAATGCAGATGAGGTCAAGATGTGACGTGAAAGTGTCGGGAAAATAGATTGTTTAAGTCCTGGTATTTGTTCGGTTGCAAAAATCAAAACGTTCATGCATGTAAACAGTTGAGAATGGTGAAAATAGGACAGTAGGAGTGACTGATCTTCAGAAAACCCTCTCAGATAACTTATTCAGGTTCAGACTACATGATTTATTTAGTCTTACCATGGTCACCATGTCGGATTAAACCACCGCGGTGGCAGAAATGATTCCCCTGTTCTAGTCGGGAGACTGGTGTTAATGCATCACTGCCGCGATCGGCTGCATCACAACACTGTAAACTGTAAACACTGTAGCTGTGTGTGACAGCCGTCCTCTGCTCACACAGGAAAATAAAAAGAAGAAAAAAATGATTGTTGAGCCGTTTACAAACATTCACACGGCATAACAACGCATCCCGGAGATTTAATACAAAGTACGGGGGTCGTAAATCAGATGGCGTTTGAGTTTCTGCCGTTAGCTTGCTAGCAGTTAGCTAGTCTGTCTACTGTCCACCACGATCTCATACACAATAAAGCACAACGTTACACAAGCAGCGAAACTTACCGACAGCAATGCGTGTTAGTCCCTAACAGTTGGAATCGCCTCCTTTCCAAATGTAGTGATGTCGTCTTTGCCTGGTTTGATCCCAAACTAGTGAAAGTTTCTCCTGTAGGGAGGTGGTGAAGACGACACCGGAGCAGAACCTGCTGTAGACCGCAGACTGTTGTGGCCTATTTTGGTTTTAACAAAGAGTCTAAATGAAAGTTTAAAGTGATACCGTGTAACTTTTGAACCCAATGTTAGCCAAATATTATGATACATTATATTCTAAAATTATTATTAATATAAAGTAACTACAGCTGATTTCTGTGGTCAATGTAGATACTTGACGCATGTCGTTGCTCCGAGGGGGCTGCCGTTCTCAAAAACCAGGCATTGTAACTTCTCAGGAGCGGGCCGTCTCTCATTGGATCATGTAACCTGGAGCGCTTTGATTAGTGGCTTGATGACTTAAAAATCAGCTTTTCAAAGTGGTCTGCAACACTTTTCCAAAACACAGACTGAGACTGTTTAATTTTGAGACAGTTGTGGCGCCTGTCGGAAGTTACAGGTTTAGTGCCCATAGTGGCCAAAAGTTACACGGTATAACTTTAAGCCGCTATCTAACTAAGGTTTTTCAGGCAAATGAGGTCCAACACTAATAATGTCCATGTTTTAACAAGAAAAATGCCGTTTCCGGGTGATGACTCCCTTGCCAAGTTAGTGTAATGGTAAAAGAAATATAACACAGCAACATTGCGTCTGTATTTTTTTATTTGTCATCAAAATACAGATTTATTCAATATAATTCAAAACACAACGATCTCGGTTTGTTTCGTTTGGTTACTTTACATATTTATGAATGATATGAGTGTGTGTTTGGCCATAGACTGCAATACAAAACCACAGGCTTTTTGCCCCCTGGTTGCGCGCGAAACTGTCAATGTTTGTAAACAGGAAACCCATCTATAAGTAGTTTGAAGTGCAAATTGTTTGAGACTTGGGTGTTGAAGCATGATGTTGGTGAGAAGAGTGCTGCTGTGGGCTCAGCATGACTGAAGATCACTGGCTTCAAGTTAAAGGGGGACCAGACTGACGGAGGTCTGGACAGAGCTAACGAACTGAACATGTTCTTCAATAGGTTCAGTTCCCCCCCTGCCGACAACCCAACACACCACATACCTTCCATGAGCCCACAGCTTTCCTGTTCCACCCCCACTCTGTCACCCTGCACCTCAGTCATGGACCTGAACACAGCCTCATCTCCCTCCACATCAGGACATCCTGAGACCTCTTTTGCTTCCACCTCCAGCCTGACTGTCTCCTGTGACCAGGTGAAGAAACAGCTAGAGAAACTGAACCGGAACAAGGCTGCAGGTCCAGATGGTGTCAGTCCCAGAGTTCTCAAGACCTGCTCAGAACAGCTATGTCCGGTTCTCCAGCACCTTTTTAACACCAGCCTGAGACAGAACAGAGTTCCTGTGCTGTGGAAAACATCCTGTCTTGTTCCTGTCCCTAAAAAACCACAACCAGCTGAACCAAATGACTACAGACCAGAACCAGAACCAAATGACTACAGACCAGTTGCCCTGACATCTCACATCATGAAAGTCCTGGAGAGACTCTTACTGGCTCACCTCAACAAGCAAGTGAATACCTTTCAGGACCCATTACAGTTTGCATATCGTAATGGGCTTGGGGTTGAAGATGCCATCATCTTCCTGCTTCAGAGAGCCCACTCTCATCTGGACCAGTCAGGCAGCATTTTGAGGGTCATGTTCTATGATTTTTCAAGTGCATTTAATACTATTCAGCCTGCTTTGCTATGTCAGAAGCTCCATAACTTCCAGGTGGATCCTCCACAACCACCTGGATTTACAACTACCTAACAAACAGACCACAGTTTGTGAGACTGAAAGGTTGTGTGTCTGAGATGGTGGTCAGCAGCACTGGAGCACCACAAGGAACTGTACTCTCACCATTCCTCTTTACACTGTACACCTCAGACTTCCAGTACAACTCTGATCCTGTCATCTGCAGAAATACTCTGATGACTGCAGTTGTGGGGTGTATTAGTGATGGACAAGAAGCCGAGTACAGGGAACTGGTCAGTCAGTTGGTCACAATCAGCTCATCTTAAATACCAGCAAAACTAAAGAGATGATTGTTGACTTCAGGAGGAGCAAGAATAAGCAGCATAGTCCTGTCTACATCCTGGGAGAGGAGGTGGAGGTGGTGGAGAACTACAAATACCTGGAGTTCAGCTGGACAACAGACTCGACTGGAAATGCAACACTGACTACATCTACAAGAAAGGTCAGAGCAGACTCTACTTCTTAAGGAAGCTGAGATCATTCAACGTCTGCACCAACATGTTGCAGATCTTCTACAAGTCTGTTGTGGAAATTGCAATTAGCTTTGCAGCATCTGCTGGGGCAGCAGCATCAGAACCAGAGACTTGAAGAAACTAAACAAGCTGATCAAGAAAGCTGGTTCTGTGCTGGGGATAACTCTGGAGCCGCTGGAGCTGATCGTTCAAAAAAGAATGCTGCACAAGCTGATGAAGATGATGGAGGACACTTCCCATCCTCTCTACAACACAGTGAAGAATCAACAGAGTGTGTTCAGTGGGAGGCTGCGTCAAGGTCGCTGTAGGACGGAGAGATACAGGAATTCATTCCTGCCAGCAGCCATCACCCTAAAGAACAAGACTGACTGACTTTTTTGTTTATTTAAAAAAAAAAATAAGACTGGCCGTTTGCCTCTGGATGGTATCCGGAAGTGAGTATAACTTTGGCACCAAGAAGCAGACAAAACTCCTTCCAAAAACAGGATATGAACTGGGGCCCCCGATCTGAAACAATGTCTTTAGGAAATCCATGAATCTTGAACACATGATTCAGCATGACTTCTCCTGTTTCTTTAGCGGAAGGCAGCTTGGGTAAGGCAATGAATCTGACCATTTTGGAAAATCTGTCAACCACAGTGAGTACAGTGGTGTTTCCTGCTGAAATTGGGAGCCCAGTAACAAAATCCAGAGAAATTTCAGCCCATGGTCTGGAGGGGATGGGTAGTGGCTGGAGCAGTCCCATGCGTGCCTTCGAGGAGGTTTTGTTACGGGCGCAGACCGAGCAAGCCTCTATGTATTCCCAGATTGCTGCCACCATAGACAGCCACCAGAACCTTCGGGAAATCATGAACATGGTCCGTTTAACACCTGGATGGCAGGAGAGGAAGGAGGTGTGGGCCCAGTGTATCACCTGAGCCCGTAATTCATCAGGGACATATAGCCTGTTTTCAGGGCAACCCATAGGTGGTGGAGCTTGACCATTAGCCTGTTTAACCTCCTCTTCTATTTTCCAAGTAACTGCCCCCACCACACAGGACTGTGGAAGGATGGACTCAGGTTCTTTGGCAACAGGCTCGGGGTCAAAAAGTCTGGACAGGGCATCTGGCTTGGTGTTGTGGGACCCCGGCCTGTAAGAAAGAGAAAAGTCGAAACGGTTAAAGAACAGCGCCCACCTGGCCTGGCGAGAATTTAGTCTCTTGGCCTTGCGGATGTACTCCAGGTTCTTGTGGTCAGTCCAAATGATAAATGGTTGACTGGCTCCCTCCAACCAGTGTCGCCATTCCTCCAATGCCAACTTGACTGCGAGCAGCTCTCTATTGCCCACATCATAGTTGCGCTCAGCTTTTGACAGCTGCCGGGACAAAAAGGCGCATGGATGCATTTTGTCATCCTGCTCTGACCTCTGGGAGAGTACCGCCCCAACCCCCTCGTTGGATGCATCCACTTCCACCACAAACTGTCTCTGCGGGTCTGGTACGGTTAGGATGGGAGCCGTAGTGAAACGACGTTTGAGTTCCTGGAAGGCGATCTCTGCCTCCTGTGACCACTGGAAGCGCTCCTTGGATGAAGTTAGTGCGTGGAGGGGAGCAGCCATGGTACTGAAGCCTCTGATGAAGCGCCTATAAAAGTTAGCAAATCCGAGGAATTGTTGTACCTTTTTACAAAGCCCAGAAAGGAAATGGTGTCAGTATGAAACTCGCTCTTTTCAGCCTTGACATATAGCTTGTGGTCCAACAGCCTCTGCAATACCTTGGTAACATGGGACTTGTGCATCTCTAGATCAGCAGAATAAAACAAGATGTCATCCAAATAAACAGATAAACTGATCCAGGTAGTCACAGAGAACATCATTGATCGTAGCCTGGAAAACTGCTGGAGCATTGGTGAGGCCAAACGGCATAACCAGATATTCATAATGACCACTTGGAGTATTGAATCCGGTTTTCCATTCATCCCCCTGATCAGGTGGTAAGCATTATGTAGGTCTAATTTTGTTAAAACCTTTGCTTGCTGGATCTGGTCAAATACAGAAGACATGAGCGGCAGGGGATATCGATTTTTTATTGTTATATCGTTTAATGGACCATAATCAATACAAGGTCTTAGTGAACCATCTTTCTTTTCAACAAAAAAGAATCCTGCTCCAGCAGGTGATGGGAGGGCGGATGAGGCCTCTTTGAGAGAAGTCTGGACGTAATCTTTCATGGCTTCTTTTTCTGGACCAGAGACAGAATATATTCGCCCTTTAGGAATGGTAAATCCAGGAACCAGGTCTATGGCACAGTCATATGGCCTATGAGGAGGAAGGGACATGGCCTTTGACTTACTGAAAACCTCTTTTAGTTGGTGATAGCACGGTGGCACGGAGCTCAGGTCTGGGTAGTCGGAGTCTGTGGGGAATTCAGCAGAGACAGTGTTAAGGGAGGAAACAGTGCCCTCCAGGGACGATGAATCAAAACAGTGATGCTCGCATTCCTTTCCCCACCCTTGAACCAACCCCAAACTCCAGTCTATGTGGGGATTGTGTCTGGGATGACCCAAAACCAGAGCCTCAAACACAAAAGTTCATAACTTCCTTATGTCCTTGGATAATAAGTTTGAGAGACTGTCTTGTGTGTGATGGTGAACAGTTTTTTCCCATCCAAGGATCTAGGCCTGAACGGTGCAGGTATAAGTTCCATCTTAAGTCCAAGCTTCTTGACTAAATCAGAATCCATAAGACTTTCATCTGCACCTGAATCAACAAGAGTCCTGAGGTCTGTAACAGTGTCTTGGTGCGTTAACCTTGACAGGTGCGAGGTTACGGGGACGTGATCCAGAGGTTGAAAACTGACTCACCGCTGCGGGTCTTCTGGTCTGACAAGCAGCAACGAGATGCCCCAATTCACCACAGTAGTAGCACCGTCCTTCCTCTCCGCCGCTCCTCCTGTGAGAGCTGGGCTCTGCCTAGCTGCATGGGCTTACCTCCTCCGTCTAAAGGAGAGGGGGCGGAGTTCCTGAAGAAACTTGGGGAGGAGACCATCTCTCAGGCACTGGAGTGAGTTGAGACCTCTGTGAAACCACTGATACACCCCCCCTCAGAGAACTGAGCTCCTGACACCGGTTGTCAGTCCGAATGGCAAGAGCTATAAGTGAATCCAAATCAAAGGGCAAATCCAAGGGAATCAGCAACTCCTGGATGGGTGGTGCTAATCCTTTCAGGAAGACATGATAGAGAGCAGTTGAGTTCCATTTACTTTCAGCCGCCAAGGTGCGGAAATGGGTAGCATAAGCACTGACTGACTGTGAGCCCTGTCTCACTCTGCTCAACTCAAGAGCCTTCTCACGGTCATTTGAAACTGGGTCAAAGATCCTTAGCAAGGTATCTTGGAAATCAGACAGTAAGTGACAGAGTGGTGAATCCCGTGACCACTCAGCCGTGGCCCAAGTTCTGGCTCGTCCCGATAGATGGGAGATCATAAAGGCAATCTTAGAGCGGTCTGTGGGGAAAGCATGAGGAGAATGTTCAGTGTATAGAGCAGTCTATAAGGAAAGGCTTACATTTCTTTGGCTCTCCAGAGTACCGCTCTGGGGGCGCCAGTTTAGTTCCAGGTCCCACAATGGGAGTGACCGGAGCTGGTGTGGGGGTTGCCACAGTCACCGGAGCATCCTCAGGATGCAGCAGGGGTCACCACCGCTTTGTTCACCGCCGTTATTCAGCTTTGAAAGCAGTTCGAAAGTCCCGCCTCTTCCTCTGCGTCAGCAACATGGTGTCAGTTTAGTGCGAGTAGTGCGCTTCTTCTGCACTGCATTTTTGGGCGTGATTAGGGCAACATCCTGGTACTTTCAGTGCACTGACTTTTTGGCTTAAATGACACCATGTGTGCACCACACATTCAAAAACAGTGTTTGAAGTGCTCAAGTGCACGGGTTGGGACACGGCCACAGACTATTAGAACACATGAGGGCAAAGGGAAACAGGTGGATACAATCAGGTAATCAGGGAAGACGGACTGGTGACACGAGGAAGGGCAAGTGACCTGAAACAAGAGGAGAGTTACTTCAAAATAAAACAGGAAGTGACAAACCTACACCCAAAAACCAGACAAGACCTCACCGTTGCATGACAAGCAGAAAGAATTGCTCTTGTTGAAGCTGCAAACCACACAGGCTAAGCAGGAAAGTGAGAGGAAGCGTCAAGAGTTGGAGAAGGCCAGATTGGATGTGGAGAGACAGACACTCAAGCTTATGAACGGCAGTCAGCTGGGAGGTGGTGCTGCACGCCTCCTGGGGGAAGCCTCTGGAGCAAGGTCGGATGATTTAAGTGATTTGAGACTGGTTCCGAAGTTTGATGAAAAGGACCCAGAGACGTTTTTTTCTTTGTTTGAGCGGTTAGCAGAGACGCGTGGTTGGTTGGATTCTGCACATTTGTTGTTGTTGCAGTGTGTTCTGACGGGGAAAGCCCAGCAGGCTTTTTCAGCTTTATCTGCCGCTGACTGGGTTGTGTATCGGAAGGTAAAAACAGCTGGGTTTAAAGCCTATGAGCTGGTGCCGGAGGCGTATAGGCAGCGCTTCCATGGCTGTAAATAGGGTGACAGGTCTCATCTGGAGTTTTTGTGGAATCTGGACACCTGGAGGACCCACGGCACCCCTACATGCAGAGTTTAAACTCTTGCCAACAGGGAGGAGATTTGCTTATGTTAGGAAGGCCAAATCTAAAAGATACTTGAGGTCATTCGTCCCATCAGCTGTTGGCTTTTTAAATAGGTTATAGGCGCTTGATGCCATTGCATAAATTGCGTTGTTGGGCTTTTTAAATAAATAATAGACAATTGCTGCCTCTCACATATTGTTTTTAACTAAATAGCATTGTTTTATTGTATTTATTCTTACTTTTTTTTATTCTTTTGTTAATATCTCACTGTCCATGATGTAATGTAATCCACAAGTAAGTATGTTTTTTCTTGTTTGCTCAGTTCTGTATGGACTATGTATGGACTACAGTTGCAAAACAAACAGCCCCTCAGGGACAATAAAGATTTTCTTTTCTTATCTTATCTTATCTTGTCACTCGATTTGATTGTTCCTCTGCTAGTGTCACCACTTTTGAAGGCCTCCGGCAGTTGGTGCTGTTGGAACAATTTAAGAACTCTGTGTCGGGGCGCGTGGCGACGTATATTGGTGAGCGTGGGGCCAAGACTGTGGCGGAGGCTGCAACGCTTGCTGATGATTCCCACTTGAGACATTCATCAAGTAGTGGTTGTAGTTCTTTTGGTCCTGTGAAACCGTGCCTAAAAGGTCACCTGAGGTTGGAACACGGCATGGTCGGTATACCTGTGAATTTGACAAGGTTTGTCATTACTGTCTGAAGCAGGGACACTGGAAACGTGATTATTTGTTGAAGTCTTGTCCTAAACAGGGGACTGGTGGTGCTACACCGGTCATGTGTGCTGCATCTGTTATGCGGGGGGGTGGCTGAGGTTATGGCTGGTGTTAAACCTGGGATGGAGTGGTATTTGCCTTTTATCACCGAAGGTTTTGTGTCTTTGGTGGACAGCGATGAGCAGGTGCGTAAAGATTTTGCGTGACACTGGTGCCTTTGACTCCTTCATTGTGGCCTCTACCCTACCATTCTCAGCTGAATCTTTAGTTGGTTCAAACATTCCTGTTGTGGGCATGGGCATGAGAATAAATTCCATTACAGTAGATATTTATCAGATAGCGCTGTTACCAAGTTTAAAGAATCTATTTCATCACTATTTCCTACAATGCCAGATGTTAAAGACACACAACGTAACTTTTATACCTTAAAAATCTGTGTTTCTGACTCGTTTTGATGTCACACCAACATTCATTATGCGCATTTTCGAGCTGTCAGTGCCCAGAGCCGTCCCGGGGCTCAGAAACAGCACTATGTAAGATTGCCATCCGGGACGCGACCGTGACGTTGCAGCCGACTATTGGTTGCAGCACCGCGTCACTCACTAGCAACCGGATGTAAACCAGGTATCAACATCGCGGGTGTTTTGAATGCGCATCATGTCGAATTCGGTAATGAAACGCAAGGAAACATCACCGGAGGAAGAGAGGAAAAGAAACAGAGGAAGGGACAGAAGAAGAGTCAAGATAAGACTGTCTTTTACTGGCTGGAGTGAGCTTACAGTACAGGTACGAACAAGATGGATGCTAGTTTAGCTGCCGATAGGGGGCGCGTCACTTAGAAAACTGCTGAAAGTTCCGTTGTGTGTCTTTAACGTCACAGAAAGCATCTATTCTAGCTTTACTCCAGTTCAGATTGATCAGCTTGCTGATAAAATAGCAGTTTCAACACGCACAGTACTAGATAATGCTGCCCCGTTAAAAAAGAAGAAAATCTGTCAGAAGAAGGAAGCTCCTTGGTTTAATTCCCAGCTACGAGCTTTAAAACGGAGATCTAGACGTTATGAGAGGAAATGGTGCATCTGGCTTAGAGGAGTCTAATTGGAAAGAGAGTCTAATTGTTTATAAAAAAATCCTTACGTAAAACTAGAACAGCTTACTATTCATCATTGATCGAGGAAAATTGGAATAATCCCAGGTTCCTTTTCAGCACTGTAGCCAGGCTGACGAAGAGCCGTAGTGCTGTTGAGCCATGCATTCCCCCGACTCTCAGCTGTGAAGATTTCATGAGTTTCTTTACAAACAAAATTGTTTCTATTAGAGAGAAAATCCATGACATCCTTCCAGCTACTAACGACATCTTACCCCCAGCAGGTTTAGAGACATCTGTAGATGCTGAATTATGTCTGGATCATTTCTGTCCTATACAGATATCTGAGTTAACCAAACTAATTGTGGCATCCAAACCTTCTACCTGCATTCTGGATCCCATCCCAACCAAGTTGCTAAAGGAAGTCTTTCCTTTGATTAACACTTACTTACTAGATCTGATTAATTCATCGCTATTGGCAGGATATGTACCTCAGTCCTTTAAGACTGCAGTAATAAAACCTTTACTTAAAAAACCTACTCTTGACTCAGGAGAGTTAGCTAATTATAGACCGATATCCAACCCCCCCTTTATGTCTAAAATTCTTGAGAAAACAGTTTCAGCTTAACTTTGTGCCCATCTGAGCAGAAATAATCTGTTTGAAAAGTTTCAGTCTGGTTTTAGAGCTCATCATAGCACAGAGACGGCACTGGTGAAGGTTACTAACGATCTTCTCATGGTTTCAGATAAAGGATTCCTGTCCGTACTTGTCCTGTTAGATCTCAGTGCTGCATTCGACACCATTGATCACAACATTCTGCTACAGAGACTTGAACATGTTATTGGAATTAGAGGAACTGCATTAGATTGGTTCAAGTCATACTTATCTGATAGATTTCAGTTTGTTAATGTCAACAACGAGTCTTCATCACACACCAGAGTAACTCATGGAGTTCCCCAGGGTTCTGTGCTCGGACCAATTCTCTTCACATTATACATGCTTCCTTTGGGTAATATCATCAGACAACATGGCATAAACTTTCATTGTTATGCAGACGACACTCAGATATACTTATCTATGAAGCCTGATGAAACCAATCAGTTTGTTAGATTTCAAAGACGTCTTAGTGACATAAAGACCTGGATGACCCTGAACTTTCTGCTTCTAAATTCAGACAAGACCGAGGTTAAAGTCTTTGGACCCGAAAAACTCAGAAATAAATTATCTAGCTTCATAGTTAATCTGGATGGCATTAATTTGGCTTCCAGCACTACAGTGAAGAATCTTGGAGTCATTTTTGACCAGGATTTGTCTTTCAACTCCCATATAAAACAAGTTTCTAGAACCGCCTTCTTTCACCTACGTAATATTGCTAAAATTAGGGACATCTTATCTCAGGACGATGCAGAAAAACTAGTCCATGCTTTTGTTACTTCCAGATTGGATTACTGTAATTCCTCATTATTGGGCTGCCCCAAATATACCTTGAAAAGTCTCCAGCTGATCCAGAATGCTGCAGCTAGGGTTCTGACTAGAACCAGCAGGAGAGATCATATTTCTCCAGTTCTAGCTTCTCTTCATTGGCTCCCTGTTAAATCCAGGATAGAATTTAAAATTCTTCTTCTCACATATAAAGCTCTCCATGACCAAGCTCCATTATATATTAGAGATCTCATAGTTCCAGATATTCCAAGCAGAGCACTTCGCTCTCAGACTGCAGGCCTTTTGGTAGTTCCAAGGGTTTTCTAAGAGTAAAATGGGAGGCAGAGCGTTTGGCTATCAAGCCCCCCTATTATGGAATCAGTCACCAATTCAGGTTCAGAGGCAGACACCCTCTCTACCTTGAAGATCAGGCTTAAAACCTTCCTTTTTGATAAGTCTTACGGTGTGTTCAGACCGCGATTTGGGCGTCAAAATCGCGCCTGATGCCCAAAGTTGGACGCTTGGTCACTAAAAAGTCAGACGCTTGATTTCCAGCGTCTTGACGCCCCTGACGCGCGGCGAGAGATGTCCAGCCAAGCTGCGCTCGCCGCGCCGCGGGAGGAGCCTCTCCTTTCTCTTTTTCCTTTCACCGCTCTGTCTGCACCATGGCAGGTGCAGGAGAGAGAGCAGCTCGGCTTTATGTGAAAAATAAAGCAGGGAACGTCATCGTCGGACATTTCTGCTCTGTGTCCGGTCCACAAAATGATTCCAGGTGTTCTGACTGTGATGAGTTTCATCATTACTCAAGGAGCAGCTGGCGAGCGGCACTTTCAGCCGTCTGATCTGGCCCAGTTTAACGTCCCGCTGTCCCAATGCGGGGAAGCATTATCAGCCCAGTACATCCCATCAGGACAGCAGGTCATCAAACCACCGTTCAGAAACCGGGACAGGACGCAGATCACAGTTTATCCTCCTCTGTCTTCAGATAGAGAGGAGATTCCCCTGGTTCTTCTGGGTGTTTCCTCTCCTGTCAGAAAAAGTGTGTCTGTGTCATGACTCGCTCTGATTGGTCAACGCCCCACGTCAAGACGCCAAAGTTCAGATTTTCCAACTCCGGCGTCTGACGCCCTTGACGCGCGTAAGGCGCGTCAAACGCTCAAAATCTTAAAACTCGACGCGCGGAACGCACCTCCACGCGCCGCAGGTTTTTCGACGCCTCCTTGACGCGCGTCGGCCATTGACTTTGCATGTAAACCTGACGCCCAAATCGCGCTTGGTCTGAACACACCGTTATAGTTAGGGATGGCTAGCCTTCCCTTAGTTAAGCTGCTATAGACTGCTGCGGGACAATCATGATGCACTGGGCCCATGTAGAAACCTGTGACAGTATTGCATCATAACTGTGTTCTCCTCTCTCAGCAGATCTGGCTGGATAACGTTGCAGTGTTTGTTGGTCTCCCTTTCTGTCCCCCCCCAGCCGGTCGAGGCAGATGGCCGCCCTACCTGAGCCGCGTTCTGCCAGAGGTTTTTCCTCCCTGTTAAAAGGGTGTTTTCCTTCCCACTGTTGCCACCCCTCCGTGCTTGCTCAGGATGGGGGATTGGACCGGGTCAAGTCAAGATTCAATCCAATCTGTTGGTTTCCTTAACTAAGCTATTATGAATCTGACCTGAATTTTTCTGTCTGTTTAAGCGCCCTGAGGTGACATTGTCATGAATGGACGCTATACAAATAAAGTTGAATTGAATTGAATTGAATGGGCATGAATGTTTTGAGTGTGCCACAACACAAGATTGTGTTAACCTGTGGTCTTTTTCAGGGTTTGGTGTCCATTGGTGTACAACCAACTTTACCTGTGGACGGCGTGGAAATGATCCTGGGCAATGACATCGCAGGTAGTAGGGTGTGGGCTGATAGTCCCCCACCTGCAAAGGTGACGGAAATTCCCCGACTGTGCAGTAAGCCTGACAAGAATGAACTCAAGTCTGATGTTTTTGGTGCCTGTGTGGTGACTCGCTCTCACAGGTTAGACAATCAGGGCTCTGACAGTGACTTAGGATGTGATTTGGTTGTACCTTCTGCTCCGTGGTCTGTCTCTTACAGCGAAGTGGTGGATGAACAGAAGGAAGATCACACCGTGGCGTCTTTGTGGGATGCGGTTTGTCCTTCTGAAACTGGAGGTCAGAAACCGATCACAATGCTATTTTTTGCACAATGACGTGTTGATGAGAAAATGGACTCTTCAGTTGGATGGTTTCGTTGGTGAACCCGTGTATCAAGTGGTTGTTCCTCTAAAGTTTCGGGATGTTGTGTTGCAGATCTCGCATGACCAGTCTGGGCATTTGGGTGTCAGAAAGACGTATGACCGGGTCATGAGGTATTTCTTCTGGCCTCACTTAAAGAGGCCCCTTAAAGAGTACTGTCATACATGTCAGCTGACTAGTAAGCCCAACCAGACTTCGAAACCGGTTCTCCTCTGCCCGATTCCAGCTATAGGTCAGCCATTTGAGCACTTGCTGATAGACTGTTTGGGTCCGTTGCCGCCAGCCAAGTCAGAGTACACGTTATCCTGCTGCATATCCTTTGCGCAGCATTACTGCCAAGTCTGTGGTCCGTGCCCTGTCACAGTTTATTTCTATTTTTGGGGTCCCTCGTGTAACTCAGTTGGACCAAGGGTCCAATTTTTGTTCAGAGCTGTTTGCACTGGTTCTGGCACAGCTGAATGTGAGGCATAATCTTTCATCTGCCTATCATACTCAGAGTCAGGGTGCTTTGAGAGATTCCACCAGACATTGAAATCCATGTTGCGCTCTTTTTGTGTCCAGATGCGGGGTGACTGGGAGGAGGCTTTACCCTGGATGCTGTTGGCTGCTCGTGAGGTGGGCCAGGAGAGTATTGGGTTTAGCCCAAATGACTTGGTTTTTAGTCATAAGGTCCGTGGTCCTCTAGCATTGGTGCAAGACACCTGGAGAGAGTCTGATCCACCTGGTAACCTCTTGGATTTTGTTAATGGTTTCAGGTACAGGTTGTATGCGGCTCAGGAGGCGGCTAAGGAACGGCTGGCTGGGGTGCAGTCTAAGATGAAGAAACATTATGACGGTAAAACTGTGCATAGAGAGTTTCTCCCTGGTGACCAGGTGTTGGCCATTATGCCGTTGGTTATCTCCCCGTTTCAAGCACGGTACTCTGAGATCTGTCAACTTTTTTTAGCACAAAGTACGGTCCAACTATTTGGTTTTCACAGCGGACCGTAGGTCGCATACGAAACTTTTTCATGCGAACCTGTTGAAGCCGTATTTTTCATGTGACCCAGCTGAGTCTGTGAGTTCAGGGGTTTGTCCTGTTTGCTTGTCTGTTCCGCCTGCCTCCCTTAGTGTGGTGGGGTCAGATGTAGAGGACCCTCCTGGCCCTGATGAGGCTGTTGTGACTGGTCGGTTGAGGAACGCTGAGTCCTTGGCAAAGTTGGATAGTGACTTGGGTTTAGAGCCCTTACAAAAGGAGCAGTTGGTCCAGTTAAATTCTGACTTTTCATGTCTGTTTGGTGATACGCCATCATCACGCATCACCTTGTTAAAACATGACATTGATGTAGGGGATTCTAAGCCGATCAGACAGAGGTTTTATAGAGTGCACCCTGAGAAGCAGAGGCGGCTGGAGGCTGAAGTGCAGTACATGACTGGACGTGGTACTGTGGTGCCTTTTGACTCGTGTTGGGCCTCGCCTTGCCTTCTGGTCCTGAACCCTGATGCTAGTTTGCGGCTCTGTCCTGACTTTCGTATAGACTCTTTCCCTCTGCCACATATGGAGGATTGTGTGGATCGTGGAGGGGGGGGGGGTTTGTGACCAAGCTGGACTTATTGAAGGGGTACTGGCAGGTCCCACTGACAGATAGGGCCAAACAGATTGCTTCTTTTATTAGTCCTATTGGTTTGTACTCCTATCAGGTCATGCTTTTTAGTTTGCAGAATGCGCCGGCAACATTTCAGCGTTTAATGAACTTGGTTGTGCGATATATCTAGATGACCTTGTTGTTTTTGCAGATTCTTGGCAAGATCATCTGGATTGGCTTCAGGCCGTGTTCAATCGCTTGGCCCGAGCCAATCTGACGGTGAACTTGGCTAAATGTGAGTTTGCAAATGGCATGGTGGTGTATTTGGGGCGTGTTGTAGGCCAGGGCTCTGTTAGGCCTGTGCGGGCCAAGGTTGAGGCCATTGATCAGTACCCGCCACCTACCACCAAAAAGGAGTTAATGCGGTTCCGAGGAATGGTGGGCTATTGTAGATGTTTTGTAGGAACTTTTCCTCTGTTGTTGCCCCACTTACAGATCTAAGCCATGTGGGTTGGGGTTGGGGTGTGTCTGCCTTTTTCCTGCTCCTCCCCTGTGCAGGTCTGGGCGCGAATTCCCTAGCACGGTTAAAGCTCCGCCTGCTAGTTGGCTCGTTCTCTCATTCTGCCTTCTGCTCTACACCTGGGGGGTTGCTGCTCTGATGTGGCTGGGCCTGGTCGTAATTTCCACTCTTTTTAAAGATAATCTTTATTAATAAAAGCTGGTTTAACCATGGTCTCCCATCCTTTGTTGTGGCTCTGAGCATTAACATTATAACATTATTACAGTACATGATGACATTACATTACATTATTACATTACATTATCACATTATAACATTATTACATTGACATTACATCTTATTATTACACATGTGACATTACATCCCATTACTTTATTTCATTACATTACATTGCAGTAATACATTCCTACATTACATTATATAATGTTGACAGTTTTTTTTTTGTAAACTCAAGTGTTGTACCGGTCTACTGTGCGGACATCACAGAGCCTCCATTTCACAACTAATTACTGTAAAAACTGCAGTATTTCTGTGGGTGCTTACTAGGAACTGGTCTGCAGTATTTCTGTGGGTGCTTATTAGGTACTGGTCTGCAGTATTTCTGTGGGTACTTACTAGGAACTGGTCTGCAGTATTTCTGTGGGTACTTATTAGGAACTGGTCTGCAGTATTTCTGTGGGTACTTGCTAGGAACTGGTCTGCAGTATTTCTGTGGGTACTTACTAGGAACTGGTCTGCAGTATTTCTGTGGGTGCTTACTAGGAACTGGTCTGCAGTATTTCTGTGGGTACTTATTAGGAACTGGTCTGCAGTATTTTTGTGGGTACTTGCTAGGAACTGGTCTGCAGTATTTCTGTGGGTACTTACTAGTAACTGGTCTGCAGTATTTCTGTGGGTGCTTACTAGGAACTGGTCTGCAGTATTTCTGTGGGTGCTTATTAGGTACTGGTCTGCAGTATTTCTGTGGGTACTTACTAGGAACTGGTCTGCAGTATTTCTGTGGGTACTTATTAGGAACTGGTCTGCAGTATTTCTGTGGGTACTTGCTAGGAACTGGTCTGCAGTATTTCTGTGGGTACTTACTAGGAACTGGTCTGCAGTATTTCTGTGGGTGCTTACTAGGAACTGGTCTGCAGTATTTCTGTGGGTACTTATTAGGAACTGGTCTGCAGTATTTTTGTGGGTACTTGCTAGGAACTGGTCTGCAGTATTTCTGTGGGTACTTACTAGTAACTGGTCTGCAGTATTTCTGTGGGTGCTTACTAGGAACTGGTCTGCAGTATTTCTGTGGGTACTTACTAGGAACTGGTCTGCAGTATTTCTGTGGGTACTTACTAGGAACTGGTCTGCAGTATTTCTGTGGGTGCTTACTAGGAACTGGTCTGCAGTATTTCTGTGGGTGCTTACTAGGAACTGGTCTGCAGTATTTCTGTGGGTACTTATTAGGAACTGGTCTGCAGTATTTCTGTGGGTACTTATTAGGAACTGGTCTGCAGTATTTCTGTGGGTGCTTACTAGGAACTGGTCTGCAGTATTTCTGTGGGTACTTACTAGGAACTGGTCTGCAGTATTTCTGTGGGTGCTTACTAGGAACTGGTCTGCAGTATTTCTGTGGGTACTTACTAGGAACTGGTCTGCAGTATTTCTGTGGGTGCTTACTAGGAACTGGTCTGCAGTATTTCTGTGGGTACTTATTAGGAACTGGTCTGCAGTATTTCTGTGGGTACTTACTAGGAACTGGTCTGCAGTATTTCTGTGGGTGCTTACTAGGAACTGGTCTGCAGTATTTCTGTGGGTACTTATTAGGAACTGGTCTGCAGTATTTCTGTGGGTGCTTACTAGGAACTGGTCTGAAGTATTTCTGTGGGTACTTACTAGGAACTGGTCTGCAGTATTTCTGTGGGTACTTATTAGGAACTGGTCTGCAGTATTTCTGTGGGTGCTTATTAGGAACTGGTCTGCAGTATTTCTGTGGGTGCTTATTAGGAACTGGTCTGCAGTATTTCTGTGGGTACTTATTAGGAACTGGTCTGCAGTATTTCTGTGGGTGCTTACTAGGTACTGGTCTGCAGTATTTCTGTGGGTACTTGCTAGGAGCTGGGATGTTTTCTTCTGACTAGTCGACGCTCCATGTTGGACCACGAGCTGTTTCTGAAGAAGTCCAACACGTGTGTTTGTTTTGGTAGCGTTTACAATGCTGAATGTTTATAATATTACCCACAATGCCACGCTGGACCAATGCAGGAAGCAGTTGTAGTCCACTTCCTGCACTTGGTCCACTTCAATCGTACCAAGACCTGTGTTTGTAGTCGGACTGGGTGTGCTTGTTTGGTGGGAATCAGTCTGTTTACGCATGCACAATCTCCCAAATGAAGCAGATTTTCCCAGCAAACGGACCCTGATCCGGATCAGAAAGGCTGCATGAACGCGCCCTTACTCTCACCAGTCAACACTCGTCAATCCCTCTCACCTTTGATCCGTTGATTATCGCTCGTCAATCAGTCCTGCTGCGGTAGTGAGAGTGATTAACAGGCAAAGGAGAGATGGAAGCAGAAATGATTGGTGATGTTTTTTAAAAGGGACATGTTATACATTTACTTCCCAATCTGAAACAATTCTCTAAAATCTGAATGACATGTCAGAGTCCTACTTCGGTCAAAATGGCTCATAGTTTGAGCGCAGCAGCTCCTCTCTACCCTCCTAAAACAGCCCCTTCAGGTCTCAGTCTAATGAAATTGGTGGAGAGCTCAGGAGCAGCAGACTCCATCCATCACTCCACCCTGTCTTCTTGGAGGTGGGTCTTTGTCCAGGTGATTGACAGCTCAGGCTTCCATGGTGAAAATAGCTGATTGCAAAAACAACAGACAAGAACAGGAGCTTCTGGAACCAGAGTGAGGAAGCAGCTGGTCCTGAAGCAGCTGGAGCATGAAGACTTCAACAGGACCATGTTGGTAAAAGTTAGTTTGACATGTGTTTGTAGTTCTTCTAGAAAACCTGCAGCAATCATAACAAACAGCTTATTTATAAGCTGTATACATATATATGTATGTATATATATATATATATATATATATATATATATATATATATATATATATATATATATAGCTTATTTATATTTATACATATATATACATATATATATATATATATATACATGTTCTCCCCGTGTATGTGTGGGTTCTCTCCGGGTACTTCAGCTTCCTCCCCACCGTCCAAAGACATGCATGTTAGGTTAATTGATCACTCTAAATTGTCCCTAGGAATGAATGTGAGTGTGAATGGTTGTCTGTCTCTCTGTGTTGGTCCTGCGACAGACTGGCGACCTGTCCAGGTGTACCTGCCTCTCACCTGTAATAGCTGGGACAGCTGCACCCCCGCGACCCTGAACTGGATAAGCGGTACAGAAAATGAATAAATGAATATATATATATATATATATATATATATATATATATATATATATATATATATATATATATATATATATATATATATATATATATATATTTTATTTATTTGTAGTTGTTTATACATATATATATAATTATATTTATATAATTATTATAGTATAATTTGGGAGAAAATAGAACTGAGAGTATTATTACAAAATTTAACTTCCCTCATGGGATAAATAAAGTATTTTTCATTTCATTTCATTATTATCTGAGACTTCGGGAGTTTCTAAACCAAAGAGCAGGTGGAGGTGGACCTGGTCTGAAGCAGAACTGGACTGGATCCATTTATTCCTCTCATAATGTGTATTGACCATCCACAGAGCAGATTATGGGCCTCCACATGTCAGAGGAACAGAGCAGCTACTTTCTTTAGAAAATGTAATTCATCACTTTAGTACAATTATTTACACAATATTTTATAATTCCCTGTTTTAATTAAACAGTTCATCTCGTTAAACAGTTCTGTTCTAACGATGAGAGAACACACAGCTCAATACTTGTTTTATTATAAATGATGAACAAGAATAAAAACAGAACTTTGTGATTGACATTAACACTGTCCTGATGAAATAAACAATTATCTCTATACTTCATATACTTTTTTCTTTTCACATTTCATCCCAGCAGATGGAGGATAAAATAAAGGGACAGTGACAGAAATGTTCCTCATCATTTACTGTTCAGCAGTATAATAATGTTCCAGGATCACAGGAGTTCTGCAGCTGCTGCTGGACCTTTCTATGAGAACCTGAGAGGTTCTGTCCTCCAGGTCCAAATCTGTCTGCAGGTCCATGATGCAGGAGGTGGATCAACCAGGTCCAGACCAGTCCTGCTCTGTCTGCAGGTCCATGATCCAGGAGGTGGATCCACCAGGTCCAGACCAATCCTGCTCTGTGTCTGCAGGTCCATGATGCAGGAGGTGGATGAACCGGGTCCAGACCAGTCCTGCTCTGTCTGCAGGTTCATGATCCAGCAGGTGGATCCACCAGGTCCAGACCAGTCCTGCTCTGTGTCTGCAGGTCCATGATCCAGCAGGTGGATACACTGGGTCAAGACCAGTCCTGCTCTGTGTCTGCAGGTCCATGATGCAGGAGGTGGATCCACCAGGTCCAGACCAATCCTGCTCTGTGTCTGCAGGTCCATGATCCAGGAGGTGGATCCACCAGGTCCAGACCAATCCTGCTCTGTCTGCAGGTCCATGATCCAGCAGGTGGATACACCAGGTCAAGACCAGTCCTGCTCTGTCTGCAGGTCCATGATGCAGGAGGTGGATCCATCGGGTCCAGACCAATCCTGCTCTGTCTGCAGGTCCATGATCCAGGAGGTGAATCCACCAGGTCCAGACCAATCCTGCTCCGTGTCTGTAGGTCCATGATGCAGGAGGTGGATCCACCGGGTCCAGACCAGTCCTGCTCTGTCTGCAGGTCCATGATCCAGGAGGTGAATCCACCAGGTCCAGACCAGTCCTGCTCCGTGTCTGTAGGTCCATGATCCAGGAGGTGGATCCACCAGGTCCAGACCAGTCCTGCTCTGTCTGCAGGTCCATGATCCAGGAGGTGAAGCCACCATCTTCTTTATATAATTGATCCACCAGGTCCAGACCAGTCCTGCAGGTTCATGATCCAGGAGGTGGATGAACCGGGTCCAGACCAGTCCTGCTCTGTGTCTGCAGGTTCATGATCCAGCAGGTGGATCCACCAGGTCCAGACCAGTCCTGCAGGTTCATGATCCAGGAGGTGGATGAACCGGGTCCAGACCAGTCCTGCTCTGTCTGTAGGTCCATGATCCAGGATGTGGATCCACCAGGTCCAGACCAGTCCTGTAGGTCCATGATCCAGGATGTGGATCCACCAGGTCCAGACCAGTCCTGCAGGTTCATGATCCAGGAGGTGGATCCACCAGGTCCAGACCAGTCCTGCTCTGTCTGCAGGTCCATGATGCAGGAGGTGGATGAACCGGGTCCAGACCAGTCCTGCAGGTCCATGATGCAGGAGGTGGATGAACCGGGTCCAGACCAGTCCTGCTCTGTCTGCAGGTCCATGATCCAGCAGGTGGATACACTGGGTCAAGACCAGTCCTGCTCTGTGTCTGCAGGTCCATGATCCAGCAGGTGGATACACTGGGTCAAGACCAGTCCTGCTCTGTGTCTGCAGGTCCATGATCCAGCAGGTGGATCCACCAGGTCCAGACCAGTCCTGCTCTGTGTCTGCAGGTTCATGATCCAGCAGGTGGATCCACCAGGTCCAGACCAGTCCTGCTCTGTCTGTAGGTCCATGATCCAGGATGTGGATCCACCAGGTCCAGACCAGTCCTGCAGGTCCATAATCCAGGAGGTGGGTCCACCAGGTCCGGACCAGTACGCTCTATCTGCAGGTCTATGATCCAGGAGGTGGGTCCAACGGGTCCAGACCAGCAGAGTCTGAAGCTGTGTTGTTTGTCCACCTGCTGCAGGCGTGGCCCAGTGAATCAGACCTGGACATGGGCGGGTTGAGGACCAGCAGGGGAGTGAACTTTGACCTAAAAACTGGGTTTTGACGTCTAATCTGGAGAGATTCTGAATCCTCCTGGTTCCAGACTTATTTTCAAAGTAATAAAGATCCTGTTTAAGCCACTGGGTGGTTATTTTTGGCATTTTAGATCTGTTAAGAGCATAGAACACCACAAGAGACACTCCAAACACTTCAAAAAGTGATTTCTGCACAACATGTCCCCTTTAAGTCCCTTTACATTACAGCTCATGTAAAATAATTTTTATATATCTTTTATCTTTTTATATAGCTTAATCCATCAGACTTTACAGGCAGTGGACCTAAATTCATTGAATATTGCAAAAATTATTCAAAGAAACATCTATACCACCTTTAAATCTCCATATGACAGTGTCTCATATTGATCGCTGGATCCTTATTCAAATCTTTTCAAAGTCCTTTTGATGATGAAGATGATGATGGTGGTGGTGGTGGTGGTGGTGATGATGATGCATCATATTGTTTTAAGCCGCATTGTGATCAAACTTGTGTTTATAGCCCTCATAGTGAGTGCCAGCACACTTTTGAGTAAAACAGAAAGTGGTTTTAGGTCCAGTAGCTCATCTAATATCTCACAGATGGAATTTACTGGACTGAAGTAGAACATGTAACGGATTTGTTTTTAATTATCATTGGATTACGATTGGACTACAAAGTGGCTGTAAAAGTGCCTTGAGATGACTTGGTGTGAAAAAAGTACTGTTGAACTAATAGAAATTAACTGAGTTGTATTTACCTGAATAAGAAATCAATGTTTTATGTCCAGCTGAATCTGTCAGCTGAGCAGAATCAGTCCTGGATAGTTAACTGACTTTCAGCTTTTTATCCTTTGGTTGTTGTTGTTTATATTTTTGTTACACCTGTTTTTTCTTTAAAATTGAAAAAATAGAATGTTATTTTAAAAACAGAGATGGATAACCCTAAAATAGGAAACTTTGGATAGAAACCATCATGTAGCTGTCATATTTACTGACTTTTGAAGCCTTCTTTGTATTTATAGCCCACAATGTTACATGGTTTATCATTACCTGCTGTAATTGTTATATTCGTACAGTCGTCCCCAAAATTATTCATACCCTCAAATTAAAGATGGAAAAAAAAAATCAGCTGTCAGTGAAATAAATTGAAATTGACAAATGTGATAATAAAAAAAAATTCTATTAAAATCATGACATTGATTTTTAATTTTGGTTTGAAAGAATAAAAGTAAACAAGCATGATGCAGCTCTGAAGCTAAAATTTTATCGAGCAACACTTTGAGACAATCACTGCAATCAGCTGTTTTCTATGACGTCCAATCAGACGTCTGCACCTGGTGACAGGTATGTTGGTCCATGTTCATGGGAAAGGCGCTCTGATGTGTCTGGGACAGTTTTGTTTATTTATTTTTTTTAATTATTATTTCCAACCACAATCTAAAAGCATTGCCAGAGTTCACTAAATTATAATTTTGTAAATTTTTATTTATTATTAGTTTATTTATTTTCTTGTTATTTAAATTACTGTTGTGAATTTAGCCTTTTCTTTAATTGAATAATTTTGAGGACGACTGTCTGCATGGTGATAAATTCTGGTCCTCTTCACCTCATCATGGTTAACAGATCAATAAATGAGGTTAATTCATTAACATAGGTTCAGGAGCAGGACCACGCCTCAACCACACCTGCCTCCAATCTCACTAATCACCGAGCAGCCTTAAATACTCGCTCACCTCATCAACTCAGTTTCTCGTTCTCTCGACGACCTACCGACGTTCCAGCCGTTGCTGCGTTCGCTGCTTCTCATCATCTTCCTCGCCCCCCAGTGGTCCTCGTTCCCTCATTGCTGATCGTCCATTGCAACCATTGTGGGCGGCTGCTCTCCTCGGACGACTAGTTTCCCAGCGCTCCAACCGCAGCCCGACGCTCCGCCTGTACTCCACGCATTTCGTGTCTTCACCTTTCGGTTCACGGATCGTCTCTCCTCCTCGCACGGTCGGGCCTCATGGCCGCCGGCTTCGCCGCTCTTCTCGCTCCTCGGACCCGCTGTCCTGCAGCCTCCCACGCCGGCTCGAGCGGCGCACCGCAGTCGGACCAGCTTCCCGGCCCGCGGCCGCCTTCTCTTTGCCCAAACAGTTCCCGCCAGCGGTGCCAGGTCTTCGGCACTTCCTGCTCCTCCGGACGGCTTCCTCCTGGCCGGTTTCTCGCATCGTCGCAGCCCCGCCTCTGCCGCCTGCAACACTCTGGGTTGTTTCTCCCGCACCTGCTCCGCCCGTCCTGGAGCTCTCTCGGCTCGTTTCCTTCTCTTTTCCTCCCGTTCGTCTCTTGCCGTCCCGGCGCTGTCCGACCGCTTCCGCTTCTTCTCGGCCTCGTTTCCTTTCTTCTGGTTCTGGTTACACCGCGGCTCCTTACTCTCGTCCACACGTATCAGCGTCACCACAGCCGGTCCTCACCTGTCCTCTAGTGATGTGTCGTTCACGAACGATTCGTTCAATATGAACTAATCTTTTATATGACTCGAGAGTAATGAGTCCTCTCAGAGAGCGATTCGTTCATTTTCATGCACTGCGCTCTCTCGCCACACGGCAGCGGCTGTAAGCTCAGCCAGCCAGCAGGACGACAGGAAACAGAAATGATTAGTTCATGACTCAACCAACTGTGTCGGTCCACAGGTATCGTTCTTTTGTGACAGTCAGGCTGCTCAGGCTGTGTGGTGAGGAGGAGCAGGCACTTTAGTTCGTTCATAATCTTTCATACGGATCTTTCATTCGTTCATTTGTCACGTGAGAGCTGCGCTGTGGTTACGGGGCTGTGGAGAGGAGACCAACAAGGAATCATGTCTGATATCTTATGTTCATTCATCCGGCCCATAGCCGCTTCAGCTGTGGCTCTCATCAGTCCATCAGGGCCTCCACCCGCTCCAACCGCTGCTCAGCTTCTCGCCACGTTCTCACACTGGGCCTCGTGCTGCCCTCTACCACAGACACGGCCTCCGCCACGGACACGGCCTCCGCCCGCTCCAACCGCTGCTCAGCTTCTCCCCACATTCTCTCACACTGGGCCTCATGCTGCCCTCTGCCACGGACACGGCCTCCGCCCGCTCCAACCGCTGCTCAGCTTCTCCCCACATTCTCTCACACTGGGCCTCATGCTGCCCTCTGCCACGGACACGGCCTCCGCCCGCTCCAACCGCTGCTCAGCTTCTCGCCACATTCTCTCGCACTGGGCCACGTGCTGCCCTCTACCACGGACACAGCCTCCGCCTCGGACACAGCCTCCGCCTGCTCCAACCGCTGCTCAGCTTCTCGCCACGTTCTCTCGCACTGGGCCACGTGCTGCCCTCTACCACGGACACGGCCTCCACCCGCTCCAACCGCTGCTCAGCTTCTCGCCACATTCTCACATTGGGCCACATGCTGCCCTCTACCACGGACACGGCCTCCGCCTCGGACACGGCCTCCGCCCGCTCCAACCGCTGCTCTGCTTCTCACCGCATTCTCACACTGGGCCACGTGCTGCCCTCTACCACGGACACGGCCTCTACACACTCCAACCGCCGCTCAGTTTCTCGCCACGCTCTCTCACACTGGGCCACGTGCTGCCCTCTGCCACGGACACGGCCTCCGCCACGGACACGGCCTCCACCCGCTCCAACCACCGCTCAGCTTCTCACCACATTCTCTCACACTGGGCCACGTGCTGCCCTCTGCCACGGACACGGCCGGCACAGCCCTCGGATCACCACCTTCCCGATTCTATCTGGGTCCCATGCCATCTCTCCGCCATCTTTAGTCCAGGACTGGTGGCTGCTCGCTCCATCGCTCTCCCCGGCCCTCTCTGGCGGCCTTTTGGCCACGCTCGCCGCCTCAGCGGCGCCTCTGTCGGCTGGTCTCCTCTGGCCCTCCACCGGTTCTTTGGTGGCACTTGCTAGCCTATTGGGCCTTGCCGGCTCCAACCAGGGCACGCCTCCACGCCAAAGTCTCTCACGGTCTGCCATGCACGACCCTCGGCACGGTCTCCCACCACGCTCTCCTGGACTCTGGATCTCACTGCCTCGATTCACAGTGCATCTGTTGAGCCAGCCTCTCCAGCTCTCAGCCGCTTCAACGGTCGCTCTCCCCAGTCTATTCACGCCCCCGTCCCTGCGGCTCACACTGTCCCCTGCACATCCCTCAGCCACACGCCCGACTGGGCTACCACGGGTACCAGCCCTGCCTTTCTCCCCGGCTCCACCGTTCTCCCCTGCCATCGCCTGGGGCACCCTCCCACAATTAGCCTCCGCCTGTCCCGTCTGGCACACGCCAACGTGTCGCTTCCGCCTCTGCTCAGTCTTTCACAGAGCCTTCTCTGCTCATTTCTTCCTTCCTTTCCTCCCTTCTGTCTCTGCTCAGTCTTTCACGGAGCCTTCTCTGCTCATTTCTTCCTTCCTTTCCTCCCTTCTGTCTCTGCTCAGTCTTTCACGGAGCCTTCTCTGCTCATTTCTTCCTTCCTTTCCTCCCTTCCATCTCTGGCCGTCCCGGCACCGCCGACGGCCGCTCTCGCTTCTTCTCAGCTTCCGATTCGGCATGTTTTCTTGGCTGCCGGCTCCGCCGCAGCCTCTTCCTTTCCTTCTTGCGTTCTGGTGCGGCCACAGCCGTGCCCCTCCTGCCCTCTTCGGGGGCCCCAGTCCTTTACGCCTTTTCTGGCTTTTCTGCCCTCTCCCCTTCTTTCATTCTGGCTCATTTCTTCCTCGTTCCCTCTCTGCCCCTCTCCCTGCTTCTGCCCCTTTTTTTGTGCAAATTGCTTCTGGCTGTCCTGGGTCTCACAGCCGGCTACCGCCATGCCACCCATCCAGCCGCCTGTCTCTGCCCTGCATCCCGGTGGCTCCTGTCTCCTGGTTTTGGCGGGTCACTAAGTTGACTTGGTGCTGTTATTGTACCCTTCTTTCGCTTTTGCTCAGCAGTCTTACTTTACTTTTTGGGGATCACCCTCAACTCCTTTTCCTTTCAGACCTCCTTGCCTCTGGAAAGGTCAAGCGCATCTCGAGTCTCCTCTCAAACTATGTGCTGGTGGATGAATGCACACAACGGCAGCCCTCATGGGTCATCTCGCTTATGCCATGCGCATTGGCTCCGACTTCAAACTTCTCGATTCAGCTTCGGTGTTGTGCTCTTTACCTGCAGTACCCCATCATTATAGCCGCCATTCTCTGGGGTCATAAATGGTCCTGTAGGTCAATCCTAGTTCATTCTGACAATTCCACTGCAGTCAATGTCACCTACAAGGCCAGTCCCGTTCCCTTACGATCATACAGCCCATTCGCATACTCGTCTTGATCTCAGCACAGCATCAGTTCCTCCTCAGAGCTGCCTACATTCCGAGCCTCTTAACAAGTATTCGCTCCGAATCAGACCAACACCAGACTCCAGTCCCTCCATTCACCAACCATCTTCAGTAAGATCACAATTCACTGTCTGTTGCCTCAAGTGAAGCCATCCTTGACAGTCTCGCTCCAGGCATACTCTCAGCCTACCTCACCGCTGAACAGTTTCAAAACGTATCATTCTGTCTATTAACTCGCTTCCCTCAGTTTGACATTACCACACTTTACAGTTACATCGCCTGTATTTTCTCTTTCCAAAGAATTCTCTGTTCCACTATCCACACTTACCTTTCCGGTATATTCTTCTGTCGGCTCTTGCTTGGTTCTTCGTGTCCATCTTTCACTCATTGTCATGTCACCAGGCTCTTAAACAGACTCCGAAAATGAGAGTCAGCTCCGACAACGATACACCTTCCTCTCACGTTGGACTTTCTCCACCTCTGCATTAACACGTTACGACCAGGAAACTGTTCTACCATTGATCAGACCTTGGAAGCAGTCATTTTGGCATCCTATGATCCTCTGAATTTTGCGCCTACAACGTCCATTTTCAACTCTCCTTTTCACCCCTGCCTCTCAGACATCTGCTACTCACCTGACTGTCTCGTATTCACGCTTAAAAGAAAAACAGATCATCTCTGAATCTCTTCCCCATTTATGTTTGAATTGTATTCACACCTCAGCCCTTAAGAACCAGTTCCAGACTACTTCCAACTTGGACTGCAATCAACTGCCTCACCTCTGGATCCGCTCTTCACTGAGAAAAGGAAATTAGCTACTAGATTCTGGTTCAGCAACCATTTCTGTCAAGTCCGTCTGTCCGGCTTAGAATCAGAACACTATTCCATCCGTTCATTCCGCATCGGCGCAGCCTCCACCGCCTCTAGATTCGATGTATCAGACCAAGAATATTTAGTTGCTCAGACGCTGGTCTTAGCAAGCCTATCGTTCAAACGTTTGCAATAACCTTTCAGATATACGTAGAGCTCATTCACTTCTGGCTCTGGCCAGTCATTTTGGGGGTTCCCTAAGCCGGACTCACTACCAAAAGACTACACCCCCACACCTAGGTCTTCCCTCCGGCTCATCATCATATATCATTCTTTCTTTCTATCAATCAATCAATCCTTCATCATCATCATCGTCATCATCACTGCTTTTGTTGTGGCGTGGTCCTTGCTAGTGAAATGAGGTTAATTCATTAACATATGTTCAGGAGCAGGACCACGCCTCAACCACACCTGCCTCCAATCTCACTAATCACAAAGCAGCCTTAAATACTCGCTCACCTCATCAACTCAGTTTCTCGTTCTCTCGACGACCCTCCCTTCCCCTCCCCTCCCTTTCCTCTCGTTGCATCTCCTCTACCTTCCCTTTTGCCCCGTCCGCCTGCTTCGTTAGGCCTTTCTCCATCTGCTGCCCCTCCCTGACCTTTGCCCCCCTCTTCTCTGCCTCCCTTCTCCTTCCTGCTGTCCTACTTCTTTCCCATCATCTGACCGTCTCCTCCATTCTTGTTCCTTGTCTGCTTCCTTCTCTTCTTTTGGGTTCCATCTGAGGGGGGTTCCCTAAGCCGGACTCACTATCGAAAGACTACACCCCCACATTAGGTCTTCCTCCGGCTCATCATATATCATTCTTTCTTTCAATCAATCCTTCATCATCATCATCGTCATCATCACTCCTTTTGTTGTGGCGTGGTCCTTGCTAGTGAACCCTGAAATCAGTGATCTATGAAAGTGATCAGTGATCTATGAAAGTGATCAGTGATCTATGAAAGGCACCGAACTGCAGCAGATGACCGTGATCTAGTTCACGTGATCGGTGATCACTCTGATCCTGAGAGAAAATGTTGCTGAACAGTGATGTGATTAGTGCTGCATGCACGGTAATCTGTTCCATGGCCTCCCACACCCGGCCAGACTGGCTGAGTCAGCTCCGCTGCTCTATCACGACTCAGTCTGACACACACCCCCCCCCCCCCCCCCCCCCCCACCCCTTCCTTCATCAGCCTTTCATTCACACTCAGCTTGGTCAGAACTACTTTTACTGCCTCTCTTCTTCCGTTTTGTCCCATTTCAGTCGCTCTTTATGAATCTCTTTGTGATGCCACATGTCTCACCACAACTGCATACTCAATGCTTTTCTCCTCTACTTGATTCTCTCTCTCTCGCTCTCTCTCGCTCTCTCTCTCTCTCTCTCTCTCTCTCTCTCCGTCTCTCGCTCCCTTCCTTCCTTCCTCACTGCTGGCTGCCTTCAGGGCAGCAGAAGGGAAGTGAATAGCTTCAACCCTCCCAGCTGGTCCCATCACCCAGCAACCCAGTACAAACAAAAGAACACACACAGCACCCAGCATGCAGATGCACACGCACACACACCAGTTCAGCTACATATGAGCGTGTGCGTGCTCTCACACACATGCAGATGCACACGCACACACACCAGTTCAGCTACATATGAGCGTGTGCGTGCTCTCACACACATGCAGATGCACACGCACACACACATCAGTTCAGCTGCAGATGAGTGTGTGCGTGCTCTCACACACATGCAGATGCACACGCACACACATCAGCTGCAGATGAGCGTGTGCGTGCTCTCACACACATGCAGATGCACACGCACACACATCAGCTGCAGATGAGCGTGTGCGTGCTCTCACACACATGCAGATGCACACACACACACACACACATCAATTAAGCTGCTGATGAGCGTGTGCGTGCTCTCACACACATGCAGATGCACACACACACACATCAGCTGCAGATGAGCGTGTGCGTGCTCTCACACACATGCAGATGCACACACACACACATCAGCTGCAGATGAGTGTGTGCGTGCTCTCACACACATGCAGATGCACACGCACACATCAGCTGCAGATGAGCGTGTGCGTGCTCTCACACACATGCAGATGCACACACACACACATCAGCTGCAGATGAGCGTGTGCGTGCTCTCACACACATGCAGATGCACACGCACACACATCAGCTGCAGATGAGCGTGTGCGTGCTCTCACACACATGCAGATGCACACGCACACACATCAGCTGCAGATGAGCGTGTGCGTGCTCTCACACACATGCAGATGCACACGCACACACATCAGCTGCAGATGAGCGTGTGCGTGCTCTCACACACATGCAGATGCACACACACACACATCAGCTGCAGATGAGCGTGTGCGTGCTCTCACACACATGCAGATGCACACACACACACATCAGCTGCAGATGAGCGTGTGCGTGCTCTCACACACATGCAGATGCACACGCACACACATCAGCTGCAGATGAGCGTGTGCGTGCTCTCACACACATGCAGATGCACACACACACACATCAGCTGCAGATGAGCGTGTGCGTGCTCTCACACACATGCAGATGCACACACACACACATCAGCTGCAGATGAGCGTGTGCGTGCTCTCACACACATGCAGATGCACACACACACACATCAGCTGCAGATGAGCGTGTGCGTGCTCTCACACACATGCAGATGCACACACACACACATCAGCTGCAGATGAGCGTGTGCGTGCTCACACACATGCAGATGCACACACACACACATCAGCTGCAGATGAGCGTGTGCGTGCTCTCACACACATGCAGATGCACACACACACACATCAGCTGCAGATGAGCGTGTGCGTGCTCTCACACACATGCAGATGCACACGCACACACATCAGCTGCAGATGAGCGTGTGCGTGCTCTCACACACATGCAGAATGCACACGCACACACATCAATTAAGCTGCTGATGAGCGTGTGCGTGCTCTCACATTCATGCAGATGCACACACACACACATCAGCTGCAGATGAGCGTGTGCGTGCTCTCACACACATGCAGATGCACACACACACATCAGCTGCAGATGAGTGTGTGCGTGCTCTCACACACATGCAGATGCACACGCACACATCAGCTGCAGATGAGCGTGTGCGTGCTCTCACACATGCAGATGCACACGCACACACATCAGCTGCAGATGAGCGTGTGCGTGCTCTCACACACATGCAGATGCACACACACACACATCAGCTGCAGATGAGCGTGTGCGTGCTCTCACACACATGCAGATGCACACACACACACATCAGCTGCAGATGAGCGTGTGCGTGCTCTCACACACATGCAGATGCACACACACACACATCAGCTGCAGATGAGCGTGTGCGTGCTCTCACACACATGCAGATGCACACGCACACATCAGCTGCAGATGAGCGTGTGCGTGCTCTCACACACATGCAGATGCACACACACACACATCAGCTGCAGATGAGCGTGTGCGTGCTCTCACACACATGCAGATGCACACACACACAATCAGCTGCAGATGAGCGTGTGCGTGCTCTCACACACATGCAGATGCACACACACACACATCAGCTGCAGATGAGCGTGTGCGTGCTCCACACACATGCAGATGCACACACACACACATCAGCTGCAGATGAGCGTGTGCGTGCTCTCACACACATGCAGATGCACACACACACACATCAGCTGCAGATGAGCGTGTGCGTGCTCTCACACACATGCAGATGCACACACACACACACATCAGCTGCAGATGAGCGTGTGCGTGCTCTCACACACATGCAGATGCACACACACACACATCAGCTGCAGATGAGCGTGTGCGTGCTCTCACACACATGCAGATGCACACACACACACATCAGCTGCAGATGAGCGTGTGCGTGCTCTCACACACATGCAGATGCACACACACACATCAGCTGCAGATGAGCGTGTGCGTGCTCTCACACACATGCAGATGCACACACACACACATCAGCTGCAGATGAGCGTGTGCGTGCTCTCACACACATGCAGATGCACACGCACACACATCAGCTGCAGATGAGCGTGTGCGTGCTCTCACACACATGCAGATGCACACACACACATCAGCTGCAGATGAGCGTGTGCGTGCTCTCACACACATGCAGATGCACACACACACACATCAGCTGCAGATGAGCGTGTGCGTGCTCTCACACACATGCAGATGCACACACACACACATCAGCTGCAGATGAGCGTGTGCGTGCTCTCACACACATGCAGATGCACACACACACAATCAGCTGCAGATGAGCGTGTGCGTGCTCTCACACACATGCAGATGCACACACACACACATCAGCTGCAGATGAGCGTGTGCGTGCTCTCACACACATGCAGATGCACACACACACACATCAGCTGCAGATGAGCGTGTGCGTGCTCTCACACACATGCAGATGCACACACACACACATCAGCTGCAGATGAGCGTGTGCGTGCTCTCACACACATGCAGATGCACACGCACACACATCAGCTGCAGATGAGCGTGTGCGTGCTCTCACACACATGCAGATGCACACGCACACACATCAGCTGCAGATGAGCGTGTGCGTGCTCTCACACACATGCAGATGCACACGCACACACATCAGCTGCAGATGAGCGTGTGCGTGCTCTCACACACATGCAGATGCACACACACACACATCAGCTGCAGATGAGTGTGTGCGTGCTCTCACACACATGCAGATGCACACACACACACATCAGCTGCAGATGAGTGTGTGCGTGCTCTCACACACATGCAGATGCACACACACACACATCAGCTGCAGATGAGCGTGTGCGTGCTCTCACACACATGCAGATGCACACACACACACATCAGCTGCAGATGAGCGTGTGCGTGCTCTCACACACATGCAGATGCACACACACACACATCAGCTGCAGATGAGCGTGTGCGTGCTCTCACACACATGCAGATGCACACACACACAATCAGCTGCAGATGAGCGTGTGCGTGCTCTCACACACATGCAGATGCACACACACACACATCAGCTGCAGATGAGCGTGTGCGTGCTCTCACACACATGCAGATGCACACGCACACACATCAGCTGCAGATGAGCGTGTGCGTGCTCTCACACACATGCAGATGCACACACACACACATCAGCTGCAGATGAGCGTGTGCGTGCTCTCACACACATGCAGATGCACACGCACACACATCAGCTGCAGATGAGCGTGTGCGTGCTCTCACACACATGCAGATGCACACGCACACACATCAGCTGCAGATGAGCGTGTGCGTGCTCTCACACACATGCAGATGCACACACACACACATCAGCTGCAGATGAGCGTGTGCGTGCTCTCACACACATGCAGATGCACACACACACACATCAGCTGCAGATGAGCGTGTGCGTGCTCTCACACACATGCAGATGCACACGCACACACATCAGCTGCAGATGAGCGTGTGCGTGCTCTCACACACATGCAGATGCACACACACACATCAGCTGCAGATGAGCGTGTGCGTGCTCTCACACACATGCAGATGCACACACACACAATCAGCTGCAGATGAGCGTGTGCGTGCTCTCACACACATGCAGATGCACACACACACACATCAGCTGCAGATGAGCGTGTGCGTGCTCTCACACACATGCAGATGCACACACACACAATCAGCTGCAGATGAGCGTGTGCGTGCTCTCACACACATGCAGATGCACACGCACACACATCAGCTGCAGATGAGCGTGTGCGTGCTCTCACACACATGCAGATGCACACGCACACATCAGCTGCAGATGAGCGTGTGCGTGCTCTCTCACACATGCAGATGCACACGCACACATCAGCTGCAGAAGAGCGTGTGCGTGCTCTCACACACATGCAGATGCACACACACACATCAGCTGCAGAAGAGCGTGTGCGTGCTCTCACACACATGCAGATGCACACACACACACATCAGCTGCAGAAGAGCGTGTGCGTGCTCTCACACACATGCAGATGCACACGCATGATGCATACACCCGTCCCCCACCTTTGCCCTCTAAAACTCACATCCAGCCAGCTGTCCCTCGCAGACTCCCACCCATCATCCTGTCCTCAGCCCCCCCCCCCAAAAAAAACATTCCCCTTGCCCCTCCCTAGCACCTCCATCCAGACACCCAGCCCTTCTTCCCACATTAGGCTCTGCACACAAAAAAGACAACAGCAGAACATGTCGGTCCAGAAGCAGAAGTCAACACAAAAACAGATTGAATGAACTGTTGGTGTTTGCGTTGCTCTCTCTCTCTCCCTCACTCTGTCTCTTTCTCTCACACAAACACACACTCAAGCGTTGGGCAGTGTACGGTACAAACGATATAAACGTGGCCAACGACATTTTGACTTCACCAGTCGACTGCAATAGCAGCGGTAGGATACTCTGCTGTCAGACGTCTGCTCTGCACCTGAACGCAGCAGCGGTTGAATATTCTGCTGTCAGACGTCTGCTCTGCACCCGGACATGCAGCAGCGGTTGAATATTCTGCTGTCAGACGTCTGCTCTGCACCTGAACGCAGCAGCGGCGGATGAATATTCTGCTGTCAGACGTCTGCTCTGCACCTGACACATGCAGCAGCGGTTGAATATTCTGCTGTCAGACGTCTGCTCTGCACACACAGACATGCAGCAGCGGTTGAATATTCTGCTGTCAGACGTCTGCTCTGCACCAGAATGCAGCAGTGGTTGAATATTCTGCTGTCAGACGTCTGCTCTGCACCTGACACGCAGCAGCGGTTGAATATTCTGCTGTCAGACGTCTGCTCTGCACACACATGCAGACGGTTGAATATTCTGCTGTCAGACGTCTGCTCTGCACCTGAATGCAGCAGCGGTTGACATATTCTGCTGTCAGACGTCTGCTCTGCACCTGAATGCAGCAGTGGTTGAATATTCTGCTGTCAGACGTCTGCTCTGCACCTGAACGCAGCAGCGGTTGAATATTCTGCTGTCAGACGTCTGCTCTGCACCTGAACGCAGCAGCGGTTGAATATTCTGCTGTCAGACGTCTGCTCTGCACCTGAATGCAGCAGCGGTTGAATATTCTGCTGTCAGACATTTTCTCTGCACCTGAACGCAGCAGGACCAGAGTCTGCATCTTTGATCCACCTGAAATAAACCTGAACCAAGCTGGTGAAGTCTGGTTTGCTTTAGTGCTTCAGTGTTGAACCAGTTCAGCCTACTGGTGGGATGTGGTGTAGCACCAGCGCAGGCAAACACAGACACACCACAACTGAGAATAAACACAAACACTCACACATGGCCGTGTTCAGCAGAGGGATGTGCTCGCTGTTCTCACCATTAATTATTAATCAGAAAATCCACAAAAGAGCCAAGAATGCAAACTAGCTTCAGCTCCATACTCATCCCAAACTGCAGCCACCACAGCATCTGATAGGACAGTTTAACTCCAGAATAATCACTGACTCTGCACTAGTCTTAAAGGAGTCATCACCCAGAAATCCTACTTTTTAATGTTAAAACGTGTGTATTGGAACAGGACCTCACTTTAAACGTGTTAGAATCTCCGGACAGTGAAAGTGGCTTCATCTTTTTTTTTTTTTTTTTTTTTACTTGTCCTGTCCAACATTGTAGCAGCAAAAAGGTGATCTGGCTGCTTTATTGTGTTGAACAGCTTTGCTTTGCCAAGGGGAGCTTTATGAACACAAGGCTCCCCTTGATATCCTGTTTATTCAATTTATTTCTTTAATTAAACATTGGTCTATAACAGCATTCCATATCATACTGCTGGGCCTGACAAGGGAGAAATAAAAGTTAACAGTAGCAATGATAGAAAGTGGAACAGAAAGAAAGGAGTGAGGAAGAGGAAGAGAGAGAGAGAAAGAGTAGAGAAAACATGGATCCACGTCCCCAGATCAATGGTGCATCTGTACAGAAACCCCCAAACAACATTCCAATGTCTCTGCTGGAAAACAAAACTCCCTACAGGAGGACCTGCAGGTGGCTTAAATAACCTCAGATCATACAAACACACGCAGAACTACGCAGAGAAGAGGTACAACCTAGTCATCGCAATGGGAAGTAGAGAAGAGGTACAACCTAGTCATCGCAATGGGAAGTAGAGAAGAGGTACAACCTAGTCATCGCAATGGGAAGTAGAGAAGAGGTACAACCTAGTCATCGCAATGGGAAGTAGAGAAGAGGTACAACCTAGTCATCGCAATGGGAAGTAGAGAAGAGGTACAACCTAGTCATCGCAATGGGAAGTAGAGAAGAGGTACAACCTAGTCATCGCAATGGGAAGTAGAGAAGAGGTACAACCTAGTCAGCGCAATGGGAAGCAGTGTCACAGTGTCAACATGCATAATAAAGGGTGCTCCGTGGTGATACAGTCATGCAGATGCAGCCTCGTCTCTGCAAGGAGGAGGAAGCCCGCAAAGCCCAAGACCCGGGCCCCGCGTAGCCACCCAAAGGGACAGACATGCATCCCCCCAGAGGGCGGCCCCAGCCAGAGCCCCCCACGGTCTCAGGACCCAGGCCCTAGTGGACAGAGACCAGCACCCCACCTGGCGCCAGTCCAGTCATCACCAGTCCTGTTTCCCTGAAAATTGTTGATATCCTATTAGGTTTACCATCTGCTGAACGTGTTGCGTGGCTGTATTAACTCTGCCTTTCTGATGAAAATCCATCCAGCAGAAGCATCCCTGATCATCACATCCTCAGCTCCATCATCATCATCATCATCATCATCCCTGATCATCACATCCTCAGCTCCATCATCATCATCATCATCATCATCATCCCTGATCATCACATCCTCAGTTCCATCATCATCATCCCTGATCATCACATCCTCAGTTCCATCATCATCATCCCTGATCATCACATCCTCAGTTCCATCATCATCATCCCTGATCATCACATCCTCAGCTCCATCATCATCATCATCATCATCATCATCATCCCTGATCATCACATCCTCAGTTCCATCATCATCATCCCTGATCATCACATCCTCAGTTCCATCATCATCATCCCTGATCATCACATCCTCAGTTCCATCATCATCATCCCTGATCATCACATCCTCAGTTCCATCATCATCATCATCATCATCCTGATCATCACATCCTCAGCTCCATCATCATCATCATCATCATCATCATCATCATCATCCCATCATCACATCCTCAGTTCCATCATCATCATCATCATCATCATCATCCCTGATCATCACATCCTCAGCTCCATCATCATCATCATCATCAGCATCCCTGATCATCACATCCTCAGCTCCATCATCATCGTCATCATCATCATCATCCCTGATCATCACATCCTCAGTTCCATCATCATCATCATCATCATCATCCCTGATCTCACATCCTCAGCTCCATCATCATCATCATCATCATCACATCATCATCACATCCTCAGCTCCATCATCATCATCATCATCATCATCATCATCCCTGATCATCACATCCTCAGTTCCATCATCATCATCATCATCATCATCATCCCTGATCATCACATCCTCAGCTCCATCATCATCATCATCATCCCTGATCATCACATCCTCAGCTCCATCATCATCATCATCATCATCATCATCCCTGATCATCACATCCTCAGTTCCATCATCATCATCATCATCATCATCATCATCCCTGATCATCACATCCTCAGCTCCATCATCATCATCATCATCATCACTATCATCCCTATCATCACATCCTCAGTTCTCATCATCATCATCATCATCATCCCTGATCATCACATCCTCAGCTCCATCATCATCATCATCACCCTGATCATCACATCCTCAGCTCCATCATCATCATCATCATCATCATCATCCCTGATCATCACATCCTCAGTTCCATCATCATCATCATCATCATCATCCCTGATCATCACATCCTCAGCTCCATCATCATCATCATCATCATCATCCCTATCATCACATCCTCAGCTCCATCATCATCATCATCATCATCACCCTATCATCACATTCTCAGCTCCATCATCATCATCATCATCATCACCCTGATCATCACATCCTCAGTTCCATCATCATCATCATCATCATCATCATCTCATATACATCCTCATCATCATCATCATCCCTGATCATCACATCCTCAGCTCCATCATCATCATCATCATCATCACTCATCATCACATCCTCAGCTCCATCATCATCATCATCATCATCATCATCATCATCCCTGATCATCACATCCTCAGTTCCATCATCATCATCATCATCATCATCATCATCATCCCTATCATCACATCTAGCTCCATCATCATCATCATCATCACTCTATCATCACATCCTACTCCATCATCATCATCATCATTCCCTATCACACATCCTAGTTCCACATCATCATCATCACTCACACAACATCAATCATCATCATCACATATCACATAATCTACACACAATCCATCATCATCATCATCATCATCATCATCATCATCATCATCATCATCCCTGATCATCACATCCTCAGTTCCATCATCATCATCATCATCATCATCATCCTATCATCACATTCTCAGTTCCATCATCATCATCATCCCTGATCATCACATCCTCAGTTCCATCATCATCATCATCATCATCATCATCATCATCATCATCATCCTATCATCACATCATCATCATCATCATCATCATCATCATCATCCTATCATCACATCCTCAGTTCCATCATCATCATCATCATCATCATCATCATCATCATCATCATCATCATCATCATCATCCACATCATCACATCCTCAGTCCATCATCATCATCATCATCATCATCCCTGATCATCACATCCTCAGTTCCATCATCATCATCATCATCATCATCATC
>JALJCO010000663.1:0-20000 GCA_023101725.1 Atherinomorus stipes | reverse complement strand
TGAGAGAGAGAGTGGCGTCAACTCCATTCACCGCAATGGTAAATTTTTTTCACAGCAATGGCGGACCGCGGAGTTCGAAAAAAGTTCCCGGAAGTTAGCGCTAGCTAACTGCCGCTCTATATATTCCAACGGAGCAGCTGGTCGAAGCAGCACTTGTCCGAGGTAAAAAAACGTTTAAAGAATTAAATTTCATATCAGTGGGGCATCTGAATTAAATCGAAACAAGTTATGAAGTACGTTAGTGGATTTCACCCGTCTATATTATAGGATTTAGAGAATATTAACAGCTAAAAGTTTAGGATAAGGATAGCAACGTGTGCAACATGCTGATAAATGTAATATCTGCTCGCTAAATATAACTTAGTCCAACTCTGCCGATTTATAGTAGTGGCAAGGTTAACATATAGGGAAGTGATTGCAGTTATAAAAAGATGTAATATCACTGAGGCTGCGGTAAAACATATGATAAAAACACTGATATCGATTATGACTGCGGTTTTGTAATATCTGATGCCACTGATAAACTGTCTTGCAAATAATAATAGAGGATGGTTATTTTTAATATAAATACTGCTACGATAAATACTATGGTGTTTCTAAAATGCATAAATACTATGGGCAACTATTTTTATTTTTCAAAGGCTGATTATAACTGGGCAAACAACCAAATCAACAGGTGTGTCTACTGTTATTTTGTTGTAATGCATTGCTCGGTGTTTACTCTTTTAATATAAAACACAACCATTAAGAACCTGAGGCAACTTGACAAATGTGCTACACATCAGTGGCTGATTATGCTGGACTTAACTGACCATGACACTTTTTTCTCTGCCTTGTATTTCCTGCACTAGACAGCATTTGCCAGGGTGCAGGGAGATGCTTCATGTGGGACTAATGTTTATCTCTCTGCACTTGTCCAAGAATGTCCTGAAGCCTCTTCAGCTGTTCTGAGGTTGCCAATGTTTTTTTACAATTGTACTTGGTTTTTGCATTTTATTTTTCCTGTTCTTTGTTCATTTAATTAAAAGAATCTAAAAATGTCCTCGTGGTGTGGTATTTTAAAGTATGCAAAAGTGCAACTGTTTAAATATGATTACCTAATTTTTTGTTGTTGTTGCAATCTTTGTTTGTGATAAGGATCTTTAAGGAATGCATTGTCTTAAGTGTGTTGTGGGGAGGACTGATTTACTATGCATCAATCAGTAGAGTAAGTTTGTGATAAGCAAGGACTGAACTCAATTTATTTGCAATTCATTAAAATATGCTGTTGCAAGTCCAGACTTGAAGAGAATTTACAAATAATTTTAGTCACCCGTTAGCCTGCCTCACTTACATCTGAAAGTTAAAAAAAGAAAATATTGTGGGTTTTATTGCTGTGATGGGATGATTTAAAGTCACGAGTTCAAAGCCATTCATATTGCATAGATATTTACTAGGAAGAATGGGTAACAAATAGTTGTATAACTATATTTTTTTGTAATGAAAATTTAATTAGGGGAAGGGTCAGGGGTAGGGCTACATTTTACTGTGCTCTCATTGGCCTGGTGGGCGTGTCGTCGAGTAACGTCACTCTACGACACGCCCACTCTACAACATGCCCCTGTCTTGCGAGCCGCAGATAGACCCTTCTCGCAGAGTCCACCACTAGAGAGTAGCTGCTACTGCTAGCAGCCCAGGCTAGCACCGCTAGCAGCTGCTACTGTTAGCAGCAGAGGCTAGCACCGTTAGCAGCAAAATCCGCCACTAGAGAGCAGCTGCTACTGTTAGCAGCTAAACCTAGCAACGTTAGTAGCAGAGTCCACCACTAGAGAGCAACTGCTACTGTTACCAGCCGAAGCTAGCACCGCTATGGATGTTTATGTGAACAAAACGGGGATTTAATGATCACTACAGTTATTATTCTGCCATGTCACCATAATCTCTCTGAGCCGATGCTCTGTGTTGTTGTTGTTAGCCATCATGCTAAGTTAGCTATATTAGCAGTTAGAAGCGAAAGTTACTTTAAGGACACGACTGTAAATATGATCATGTTCTGCCTCATCTGAAAGCTAAAATCCGACAAAAGGTGCTGCACTGATTTTTACAGCTTCTCTTACAGCAGAGATGTTAATAAAGAATAAAGCAGAGTCCACCACTAGAGAGCAGCTGCTACTGTTAGCGGCCGAAGCTAGCACCATTAGCAGCAGAGTCCAAAACTAGAGGGCAGCTGCTACTGTTAGCAGCAGAGGCTAGCACCGTTAGCAGCAGAGTCCACAACTAGAGGGATGCTGCTACTGGTAGCAGCAGAGGCTGGTACCGTTTGCAGCAGAGTTCACCACTAGAGAGCAGCTGCTACTGGTAGCAGCAGAGGCTAGTACCGTTAGCAGCAGAGTCCACCACCAGAGAGCAGCTGCTACTGTTAGCAGCAGAGGCTAGCACTGTTAGCAGCAGAGTCCACCACTAGAATGCAGCTGCTACTGTTAGCAGCAGAGGCTAGCACTGTTAGCAGCAGAGTCCACCACTAGAAAGCAGCTGCTACTGTTAGAAGCAGAGGCTAGCACTGTTAGCAGCAGAGTCCACCACTAGAGAGCAGCTGCAGCTGTTAGCAGCAGAGGCTAGCACTGTTAGTAGCAGAATCCACCACTAGAGAGCAGCTGCTACTGTTAGCAGCAGAGGCTAGCACCGTTAGCAGCAGAGTCCACCACTAGAGAGCAACTGCTACTGTTAGTAACCGAGGCTAGCACAGTTAGCAGTGGAGTCCACCACTAGAGAGTAGCTGCTACTGCTAGCAGCCCAGGGTAGCACCATTAGCAGCAGAGTCCACCACTAGAGAACAGCTGCTACTGTTAGCAGCACAGGCTAGCACCGTTAGCAGCAGAGTCCACCACTAGAGAGCAGCTGCTACTGTTAGCAGCAGAGGCTAGCACCATTAGCAGCAGAGTCCACCACTAGAGAGCAGCTGCTACTGTTAGCAGTAGAGGCTAGCATCGTTAGCAGCAAAATCCACTGCTAGAGAGGAGCTGCTACTGTTAGCAGCCAAACCTAGCACCGTTAGCAGAAGAGTCCTTAACTAGAGAGCAACTGGTACTGTTAGCAGCAGAGGCTAGCACTGTTAGCAGCAGAGTCCACAACGAGAATGCAGCTGCTACTGTTAGCAGCCGAAGCTAGCACCGTTAGCAGAAGAGTCCACCACTAGAGAGCTGTTGCTACTGTTAGCAGCAGAGGCTAGCACCGTTAGCAGCAGAGTCCACCACTAGAATGCAGCTGCTACTGTTAGCAGCAGAGGCTAGCACCGTTAGCAGCAGAGTCCACCGCTAGACAGCAGCTGTTCCTGTTAGCAGCCGAAGCTAGCACCGTTAGCAGAAGAGTCCACCACTAGAGAGCTGCTGCTACTGTTAGCAGCAGAGGCTAGCACCGTTAGCAGCAGAGTCCACCACTAGAATGCAGCTGCTACTGTTAGCAGCAGAGGCTAGCACCGTTAGCAGCAGAGTCCACCGCTAGAGAGCAGCTGCTACTGTTAGCAGCCGAGGCTAGCACCACTAGCAGCAGAGTCTAGCAGCAGAGGCTAGCACCATTAGCTGTTGGGGCAGAAACTGTGATGGAATCTAAATAAATTGTCAGATTCTCTCCTTCCTTGTTGTGGCACCCGCAGACAAAGCAGTGAATGCTGCTCGTTTTTTAATACTTGTAACATTAAACAGCATTATATCTGTTAATGTAGCTCATCCGCGAAGCCGCCGAGGCAGTGGTAGACGACCGCAATACTGACTAGCCGGAAGTTGTAGGTCGAAATGGCGGTGCCCATCCTGACTACCTGAGCTGAATATTCATCAGAGTCCAGCCCTCTTACTCCACGGATCCTCTTTATCAACCGCACCGTTACGTTTTTATCAGGTTTTCTCTGTTGGGACGTCATTTTCTTCACTTGCTCTGATAAAACTTTGTTTTGACTTGCTTCGTGAACGCGCTTACAGACAGGTCTATTTCTCGTGTGCATTCTCGCGACAAACAAAAGCTGGGGATAAAAAGAGGTTAAAATGAGCTCATTAAATTTTCCTCCCACCCAACTATAATTACAAATTCATTTGAAGATCATTTAAAAAGGATTGTGTATGTAAAACGCCAGGTTATGACACCTTTAAATGAAGCACAGTGAGCTCTCATCACCAAACTTTCTCACATTATCTCAAAAATCTAACTTCCGTCATAGATGATCCATTCAGACTAAAAACTGGCAGCATTGTTTCATTATCTTGTAAATACTCAAGAGGAACACATTTTTCTGGCCTCTATAAGTCCACCTTACTGTCATGTTCCAGAAAGCAGGTGGAGATTATGTCATCTTTGTGACATCATCATCCTGCTGGAAGCAGCATCAGAGGATGCTCCACTGTGGTCATAAAGGGATGGACATGGTCAGCAACAATACTCAGGTAGGCTGTGGTGGTTAAACCGCCATGTTGGTGCTAAGGGGCCCAAAGTGGGCCAAACCCCCCCCATTCCACCAGCAGCAGGAACCTCTAGAACACAGTAGATATTAGAACAAATAAAGAGAAGTATCTGACTCAGTGGATGAGGGACGGGAGTATTTACAGTTCATGATTTAACCTGCGGGTCGGGTCGCAGGTTCTAGCCTACATCAACAGGTCAGGTCCAGATTTGACTGGCAGGTTACCGTGGAAAACTGGTCGGGTTTGGTGATCATCAGAACAGATGTAAATGGGTGTGGGTCATAGCCTCACACTGGACCTGCAGCAGGGTCTCCGTCAGGTCAGGTGATGTCACACAGACGGAGGAACTCTCATCCAGCTTGTAGTGATTTACCTCGGTTTGCTTGGGGCACCACTCATTCATAATAACTTAAATATATCTATTTAAGCTCAGGCTTGAATGAGAGAGCCTGAAAATGTCTTATCAGAACTAAATCAGTCTATCTGAGAGGAAGTAAATTCTACAGAAGTCAGTTTCATGGATTTTGCCTTCAGAAATCATGAACAACGGTGAGGTGATCACACATATGTATTAACAAGAATGGATAAACCAACAATATCAAATCAGTTGAGCTTGCATGATGAAAGCACCATGAGGAGAAGATGATTTTACTTGTGATGATGAGAATGACGTGAAAGTAGGATGAGAATAAGAGAGAGAGAAACTTGTAAACTTATTGCTATGGAAAATAATGGTTCTGAATACTTAATTATGCTAATGAACTCTCGCATGGAGGAGAAGCGGAGTCCGTCAATCAACCTATAATTTGGAGTGGATATACTAAATTTGGGTTAACATTCAAGTTAAATAATTTGGTTATAATTTAGATGAAACTGTCAGACACCACGCATATGTTCAAGGTGCTGGGTAGATCCTACTGCTGGTACGCTGGTCCTCTCTGGAGCAACCCCGGTCCGGTGGCCAATCCGAAGCGGTGTGTTCTGAAGGATGTTGGTGCGTGAATCAGTAGGTCTGGAGCTGCCCTGATGTTCTGGAATCTGTCCTGATGTTCTGGAATCTGCCCTGATGTTCTGGAATCTGCCCTGATGTTCTGGAATCCGTCCTGATGTTCTGGAATCTGTCCTGATGTTCTGGAATCTGTCCTGATGTTCTGGAATCTGCCCTGATGTTCTGGAATCTGTCCTGATGTTCTGGAATCTGTCCTGATGTTCTGGAATCTGTCCTGATGTTCTGGAATCTGTCCTGATGTTCTGGAATCTGTCCTGATGTTCTGGAATCTGTCCCGCAGAGTTCCAGAAGGAAGAGACGTGGTGGTTGACGACAGCTGCTCGAATGGGTCCGAATTTAATAACTAGACTTTACAGGCTACTGCGTTTGGGTCCAGCAGTAATCTTCAGAAAAATCTATAAAAATCAAAAAGGTCAGTCCTGATGTTCTGGAATCTGTCCTGATGTTCTGGAATCTGTCCTGATGTTCTGGAATCTGTCCTGATGTTCTGGAATCTGTCCTGATGTTCTGGAATCTGTCCTGATGTTCTGGAATCTGCCCTGATGTTCTGGAATCTGCCCTGATGTTCTGGAATCTGTCCTGATGTTCTGGAATCTGTCCTGATGTTCTGGAGCTGCCCTGATGTTCTGGAATCTGTCCTGATGTTCTGGAGCTGCCCTGATGTTCTGGAATCTGTCCTGATGTTCTGGAATCTGTCCTGATGTTCTGGAATCTGCCCTGATGTTCTGGAATCTGCCCTGATGTTCTGGAATCTGCCCTGATGTTCTGGAATCTGTCCTGATGTTCTGGAATCTGTCCTGATGTTCTGGAGCTGCCCTGATGTTCTGGAATCTGTCCTGATGTTCTGGAGCTGCCCTGATGTTCTGGAATCTGTCCTGATGTTCTGGAATCTGCCCTGATGTTCTGGAATCTGTCCTGATGTTCTGGAATCTGTCCTGATGTTCTGGAATCTGTCCTGATGTTCTGGAGCTGCCCTGATGTTCTGGAATCTGTCCTGATGTTCTGGAATCTGCCCTGATGTTCTGGAATCTGTCCTGATGTTCTGGAATCTGTCCTGATGTTCTGGAGCTGCCCTGATGTTCTCAAATCAATCAAATCAAAGATACTTTATTGATCCCCGAGGGGAAATTCATGTTTCAGTACAACCCGTCCAAGACACATAGACAAAACAAAAACATAACAAGACAGGATCAGGCAGACCGTGGCCAAGCAGCGCCGCAGGGCGCACCTTCGCAGAAAGAAAACGGTGACATGAGGAAAGATGGGTAGGTGGTAAAAGAGGTCTCTAAACTCTCCACGTACACAGGTGGAGACCTTAGAGACAAAAAAAAGACACACCAATACATAGAAGCACAAACTAAGGCAATCACAACATGAAAGACACACTGTGGGCAGTAGGGAGGGAATCCCTCCAGACGCCAGGCGGGGGCGCTCGTGGCACCCTCCAGGCCCAAACTGTCCAGAATGGCGGGAAAAGAGAGTGGGCAACGGAAGCGTTGAGTCTTAGGGTTGTGTGTGAAGGGATCTTGTGTGTCCGTGGATGCGTGTGTGTGTGTGTGTCAGGGCTGTGAACCCGCCTGAGTTCACACCCAGTCTCTGTCCACAGATGTTATGGTGGCCTTGAGGGTGCTGGCCAGGTGGTCCACTTCCCATGAGAGATGTGCGGGGGGGAACAGGGAGGGATGCTGAGAGTCCATTCACATAGCTTTCTCGGGAGTTTGCAGAGACAGCCTGTGTTAACCCAAACACAGGCCTCTCCTCAGGGTCGCCAAAGCAGATAGCAGAAGATGTTTTGAAACAGGTCAGACGTGGTGGTGTCTGCCTTGAGTCCGTAACAGGTCTCCATGGCAGCATCAATCAGCCGAATCAGGGGTCAATTTTCCAGGAGCCGTGCCAGCTCTGGAATCTGTCCTGATGTTCTGGAGCTGCCCTGATGTTCTGGAATCTGTCCTGATGTTCTGGAATCTGCCCTGACGTTCTGGAATCTGTCCTGATGTTCTGGAATCTGTCCTGATGTTCTGGAGCTGCCCTGATGTTCTGGAATCTGCCCTGATGTTCTGGAATCTGTCCTGATGTTCTGGAATCTGCCCTGACGTTCTGGAATCTGTCCTGATGTTCTGGAATCTGTCCTGATGTTCTGGAATCTGCCCTGATGTTCTGGAATCTGTCCTGATGTTCTGGAATCTGTCCTGATGTTCTGGAATCTGTCCTGATGTTCTGGAATCTGCCCTGATGTTCTGGAATCTGTCCTGATGTTCTGGAATCTGTCCTGATGTTCTGGAATCTGCCCTGACGTTCTGGAATCTGTCCTGATGTTCTGGAATCTGTCCTGATGTTCTGGAATCTGTCCTGATGTTCTGGAATCTGTCCCGCAGAGTTCCAGAAGGAAGAGACGTGGTGGTTGACGACAGCTGCTCGAAAGGGTCCGAATTTAATAACTAGACTTTACGGGCTACTGCGTTTGGGTCCAGCAGTAATCTTCAGAAAAGTCTAAAAAAATCAAAAAAAGGTCAGTCCTGATGACTGGTGGAGGCTTCTAGAGATACTAGGTAACGATTATCAACAAAAGGGGAAAATAACTTTCTTAGTTCGGACTATAGTCTATTTATAAGATCTTTTGCACGCGGACAAAGGATTACAAAGGTTACACGAGACAAAACAAAGGGACGGAAAACAAAGACTTCACAGGAAGAAGACTTGGCACAAACTCTTTGCAAAAACAAGATTGGAGAGCGGTCCTCTGGTTTGAAAGGCCCGCCTCGAAGGGGAACTTAACCAATTGTGACGCGATACATCACTACAGGGAGTGACTAAGCGTCAGCATGGAGCTCATAGAATCACATTACACAGGCGTCTGTTTCTCTCTCCTCCATTCTCATTAAGATGTAAGCACGATCAATAATTAAGGTTTCTTTGATTACATACAAAATGACATGTAGGAGCTTGAAGTCATCTGTGAGGCTGAAAAGGAAACATCTCAAAACATCACATTCTAAATTGTCGAAAACAGATTAGAAAGTTCAACACAGATTGAATCATGTCAAAAGAGGAATCAAGTTATATGCATATAAATCAGATTATATGGAATTAAACCAAATTAATTCAAAGTAAAAGAATCCAAGTTAAATGTTTAATACAAGAAAGAGGAACACATTCTTGAAATTCTGATGTCCTTTTGAAGCTGAGGGAGAAAGGAAACCTGGTGTGAGGAGGACGTTGCTTTTGGTCCCACAGTTTGCTGGGAGAGATAAGAAGTGTCAACTTTGATGGAGACCAGCTTTGGTGAGACAAAGAGGTCTCAGGTCGCTGAAGAGTCGAACAAGCACTTAGAAGAAAGTTCTGCCATTTGCGGGGTTTCTTCCTAACATTTATGGGGAGCATCTGTGTTTCTGTTTATTTAGAGGTGGTCAGAGTTTGGGCAGATGTTCATCTTCGGGGGTAGAGGAGCTGTTTTGGGAGCTATAGTTTGATAAGACTGGTGCCTTTTGCACAGCAGGGGTCGAAGGTCGGTTCCTCTCTTGTTGTCCTGAAAAGGAATGTCTGTGCGATGGAGGGAAAAAGGCCATTATTTTATTCAGGTTATGATTGTTGTTAATCCTGGAATGTAGGATCACAACAAGCTTTCTGCTTCATGTTGCTCAGACAAACTCAGACTTAAACTAGTGAAGATAGCAGATGACGGCCATATGAGCATATTCCAGGTTTCACATTGAATCTGTTTCCACGGGTGTCGTCGGTGTCGTTCTTCGCCGCGCTGCAGTCTGACATGCACCCGCTGGTCTTCTGCTGCGTTCCATTTACCTCAGAACTGGCGGGTGACGTCACATCCGACCAGAAACGGGATTACATCCGTATTTTATGTGCCACGCGACCGCACCAAAAGTCCGGAACAGTTGTCAGGTCAGGACGGTTGGAAGAGGCCGTCTGCACGATTGGAAAATCCGGAATGCTTGACGCAAGCGGGTGGGGTGGGGGGGTGGTATAGATTGTGCACCACATCATAACTAACGACGGCGCATTCCAGCGCACTGCCACATTCTTCTCTCCTTTGCTCGTATTCTTTTACTCTCCGTTGACTGGAGATAATTAATTGTTGCAGAAAACAGTAAACAGGTTGATCAAAAGTCCAGCGTCCCTGCTGACGGCAGCATCTTCAGAAAATGTCTGTCTTTGGTTTTAGGGGACAGACTTGTGAGTAGGCAGTGACCATAAGTGCCACCAGCTGGACTGGAGTTTTTCCATCGCTTATTATTTGCGTCACTGGGTGATGACAACGGTTTCGTGCTCAAAACGTTTCCAAAAGCAACCATGAGACTGTGCAGAGTTGTCGGAACCCTGCTGCAAGAATCCAGATCGGTCAAGTCCAGGAGGAAACCCATGAGACCGTGCCCTTAGATGCACCGGTGCAAAAAGTTGGGCGTGCTGAGCTCATTTTTGGTCGCATATGCGATCAGAATGATGGCAGTCAGGATCCCTGTAGAGGGTGGTGAAAACCAGTCTTCCTGAGGACAGTAACACTGTCTATGTCATGCAGATAAGATGTTGCATGATCAGCACCATGCTGCGCATCATTCGTAGGTCCGTGCCAGAAGCACCAGACTGGTCAATAGCCTCTGTCCATCCTCCTTCCAGCATGAGGATCTTCAAACAACATCTTATTACTTATACAGTAATTAATTATGTCGTGAGAATAAAATCTTGAATCTAGATATTTGTGATTGCCTGAGTTCATGCTTATCTGTATGGTGTCTTTTTTTTTTGTCTCCAAGTTCTTCACCTGTGTACGTGGAGAGTTCAGAGACCTTTTTTTTTTTTTTTTCACCACCTACCCACCACTCCTCATGTCTGCCTGATCCTGTCTTGTTATGTTTTGTCTGTGTGTCTTGGACGGGTTGTACTGAAACATGAATTTCCCCTCGGGTATTAATAAAGTATCTTTGATTTGATTGATTAATGAGCAATCAGAGCACTGTTGCTCTGCTCCAAGTATGCTCCAGACAGGGAATCCAACCAAAAGTTCAACAGTTTAGACTGCTTTTCATAACAGTTATGGTAATCATAATTAATTGTTTTCGATAATAACAGGATTTAAATGAACTGGAATACCTGACTGGATCATCCTGTTTTGCTTCCGCTTTAAAGTGAATCAAGTCAGTTATTTGTGAATTGGTGTCATGCAATTAAATCAAAGTGAGCTACACAAACAGAAATGTATGAGGTGAAAGGTTACGATAAGTCATAATGTTTGGCCTGCTTCCCAACAGCAGCTGCTGTCACATACAACTCATCAGAAAACACCAGAAATTCATCATCAGTTTTAAACTCATAACCACTACAAATGAAAAAACTTCGATGCACTTTCGCCTTTTTCCTTTGAATGTGATAGCTGTGTGCAAACATGACCAGCTGCGTGGGTTTGCAAACCCAGGACACGTAACTTGGTTCCACACAGAAGCCTAAATTATGGAGTCACACATGATCATTTCAGTCAGAACCAAACAGTAATCTCCCCAAACACCATTCTGCACCGCTGCTGAACGGACGCCAAGCTGACGCAGCACCATCTAACAAACTAAATAATCACTGGGACATAATCATACACAGGCTGGAGGCCAAATATCCCAATATCAGGCTCGGCCTGTTATCACTCCTTCATTCATTCAGCATTTGCCATGGCTGAGTCCTCTCAGAGCTCTGAAACTGAGAGCGCAACAGTGTCTGCAAAAAGATTCCAGACCTTTTTACGCTTTCATGTGCAGCACGTACATCATAATAACATGCACTCTCATTGCCTGGGATCCTTTGCACGAAGCAGGTTCAACCACCTCTGAGTGTAACTCTGAACTCTGAGTTGATCTACTCTGAGTTACAGAGTTTTTGTTTCCGGAACAGCAGATGGTTTAATCAACTCAGGGTACTTCAACCTGGGGTTTAGCTCGTGCGCCACAGGGATAAAAAGCTATCATCAATGGAGCCCTGCTTCGACGAGTCACCATGACAACGTGGACACGAGGGCGGGGCTGCAGTCATCATTGAATGGAACAAGAACTTGTAGAGCCTCAAATGGTTTGAACCAAGGTTATTATAGTTAAAGGTATAGTCCGGAGTTCCCCCCCTAAAAAATAAACGTTAGACTTGAGCAAGTGAAATCCGTCTCAAACTCCGCCTTTGGGACTCAACTCCCGTGCCGTGGTGCGTTTGAACGCAACTCTCTCTCCCCCTGCCTGTAATTCACTCTTTTGTATGGTTTTGGTGTGGTAGGGACGTTTCTGGGTGGAAATTTCTGTTTATATCGGCAGCCAATGACAGAGCTAAGAGCATGACGCTGTGTGGAAATAAGCTCATGATTGGAGCAGACGCCAGTCACTCAAACTCTCGAAGGAAAAAGAAAGAACGAAAGAAAGAAAGAACGAAAGAAAGAAAGAAAGAAAGAAAGAAAGAAAGAAAGAAAGAAAACACAGTATATGCACCGAAGAAAAGGTAAGAGCTTCAGATAATGCACTTTGGAAAACCAGGGTTAATCATAGTTTGGCTTGTACCTGCTTCTGAGATCTGAAGGAGAAGCTTGAAGTTGAATAGGCTAGCTAGAACGAGGCAGCCATTAGCCTGAGAGGGAGGAGCTAAGTTTGAATACTGTTGTTTGCAAACAGAAACGCTGGAGGGACTTCGGACTCTACCTTTAAATACAACTAACGAAACAACAAAAACTGAAATTGGAAAAACATTTTCGTTAACTGAAATAAAAATAAAAATGACAGTTTTAAAAAAAAGAAAAATAACTGAAACTGTATAGTGTCTTAACAAAACTAACTAAAACTAACTAAAATTACGAGCAGGACCCAACTGCAGTAATGGTACGTTGCCATATGTCCAATCCACGCCGGGAGTCCTAATCGGAAGTTTGTTCTTCATGTAACTTACTAAAATCTAACCCTAACCCCGACCCTTCTCCTAACCCTAACCACCCGACTACACCAAACGCATCTGTTTGCAAGCTGCAGATAGATACTCTAAGCGGTGTTTAACTAACTTCTGCTAAAGACTTCCTGTATGGATTGGATATATGGCGGAGCCCTTATCAGCTATTCTGCAGTTACGTACCTTTGAAAATTACTGCAAAAACATCCTTAGTTTTAGTCTTTGTAAATTTATTTAATACATAATATGAAATCTATTTCAATTTAATCTATTTACTTTGCTATAGCCTACTGATTTTACTGCGAATGACTTCGATGATTTTAAATGTCACACCAGACAAAAAAATAACTAACACTGAAACTGAGCATTTTCCAAAAAATAAAACAAATAAAAACTAGCAAACCTGCTCAAAAACCAACTGAATTGAAAAACAAAAAGTCAGAAAGAAATAAGAATACAAATATGCTACTATTTTATCTACAGTTTATTTCAGTGTTGATCAGAGGTGGGTAGTAATGCGCTACAGTTACTCTGTTACATTTACTTGAGTACATTTTTACATAAATTGTACTTTTAAGAGTAAATTTATTATGATATACTTTTTACTTTTACTAAAGTACATTTATGAGAAAGAAATGCTACTTCTACTCCTTTACAACGGCATATATCCTGCTCGTTACTTTTATTTTTGGTCTTATAAGTGCGCTTCTTGTTGGCTGGAGGATCTACTCGTCCTTGGGCCAAGACCCAAAATTTCACATATCGGTATCACCTGGGTGGGCAAATTCTAGTTGTGATTTTTTTATTCTTATACATCCCTAGATTAAGTTTTGATATGATAGACCTTGCTGACTGGCAGCTTTATAGTATCTATCATCTCTTGAAGAAATAGACTGCTGCTGTTCAAAACAAAAAATTGCCTTTCCTGGAAATCACCTTTCTTTCATTATATAATTTTGTTTGGGTGTGTTTGAACAATTGGCCAGCCATAGGGACTTACAATAAACTCTTAAGTAGTGTTTCAATCAATTTATCTAATACAGGTGTAAATATATGAGCTTAAATTAGCCGATTATCAGTTCTAAATCATGGCAATATAGTTTCTAAATAAGGATACTTTTTGACTAAATATTTCTTCCCAATACCTTATTCAAGATGGATGGATGGATGGATGGATGGATGGATGGATGGATGGATGGATGGATGGATGGATGGATGGATGGATGGATACAGTGAGATAGGAGCACTGGAGCACCACAAGGAACTGTACTCTCACCATTCCTCTTTACACTGTACACCTCAGACTTCCAGTACAACTCTGATCCTGTCATCTGCAGAAATATTCTGATGACTCTGCAGTTGTGGGGTGTATCAGTGATGGACAAGAAGCCGAGTACAGGGAACTGGTCAGTCAGTTTGTGAAATGGTGCAGTAACAATCAGCTCATCTTAAATACCAGCAAGACTAAAGAGATGATTGTTGACTTCAGGAGGAGCAAGAATAAGCAGCATAGTCCTGTCTACATCCTGGAAGAGGAGGTGGAGGTGGTGGAGAACTACAAATACCTTGAGTTCAGCTGGACAACAGACTCGATTGGAAATGCAACACTGACTACATCTACAAGAAAGGTCAGAGCAGACTCTACTTCTTAAGGAAGCTGAGATCATTCAACGTCCGCACCAAGATGTTGCAGATCTTCTACAAGTCTGTTGTGGAAAGTGACAATCAGCTTTGCAGCATCTGCTGGGGAAGCAGCATCAGAACCAGAGACTTGAAGAAACTAAACAAGCTGATCAAGAAAGCTGGTTCTGTGCTGGGGAGAACTCTGGAGCCGCTGGAGCTGATCGTTAAGAAAAGAATTCTGCACAAGCTGATGAAGATGATGGAGGACACTTCCCATCCTCTCCACAACACGGTGAAGAATCAACAGAGTGTGTTCAGTGGGAGGCTGCGTCAAGTTCACTGTAGGACGGAGAGTTACAGAAATTCATTCCTACCAGCAACCATCACCCTGAAGAACAAGACTGACTGATTTGTTATTGTTGCACTTTTACTTTTTATATTATTGTTATTTTGCATGTTGTTTGTTAGAAAAAAAAAAAAAAAAAAAGAGTATCACAAACATTGAATTTCCCTCCTGGGATTAAAAGATTTCATTCATCAACAACTGCCCGAAGCAGACTTCTTCATAAGTAATTTCCGGTGTCTGATCCCTGTAGTTTATCTCTGTGCTCAGGTCACTTCCATTGCTTCACCAAGAACTTGATGAGTCTGGTTTGTTGGCAGCGCTGCAGAGAAGTTTCCTCCACTGCTTAATATTGTGACCAAAAACTATGTTGTTGAACTGGATCCCCATGTCTGCATGTCTGTTTGCCCTTTCTGAATGTTTGACATGTTCTTAAACATCAAAGACAACATAAATCCGTTCACTATCACCACCTTCCTGCAAGACCCTGGCTAAGGTTGATTCTGCCTGTTAACCAAATGTCTTGTGGTTTCCTTAGATTTTCATGAGCCACAAAATGCAATAAAGACACAATTCCATCTAAAGATGCTTCTCTTTCATTCACTTTTGGTGGGTCAATGTCTTCAGGCAGTAACCAACAATCATTGGATGTTTCGACCCTAAACCGCAACACCCTCAACGTTGGTGGGTCGGCAGTGGTGGCCAAATCACTGCCCATCACCTCCTCCTGGCTTCCAGCTAAGCTCCTCTCTCCTGCTCCATAAACTGCAAGAGGTCTCTGCTGCCTCCCCCATCATGCCAGCTGCATCTTTCTCTCCCTCCCCGCCACTCCAACTGCTGTGAGCATCCTCCACACTGACTGGGCAGGGATCGTCTACAGCCGACCTGGACTGGGAAGGGCCTTCCCTGCCATCCTTCCTCCCTGCAGTCATGCCAGAGATCCTGGTATCTGGCACTCCTCTCTCAAATGCCTGCTCACCTTCTTCCCATCGGACTGTAAGTTCAATGAGGATGATCTTCTTTGCCTCTTTAGACCACATCTGGTCTCAGGGTTGTCTGGATGACTTGGGATCATTGCAGTCTTCCCCCCAGGTCTATTTATTTCCCATGATTAAGCCTTTTGCAGCATATTGCTTCTTCTTGTTGGTCGTTGGGGGCTTTTGTCCCTCCCTTACAAAGCTGATTGACTGTATTGATCTTCCATGTGGTTGGCATTTCTTGTGCCCCTCCTGCTCCAGGGTGTCAGCAAGTACCATGAGCACCTTATCATGGCACCACCTGTACCTACCTTGGGCAAGAGCTGTCTTACACCCTGATGGGATGTGTGCCGAGGTACCATCTCCCCACAGAGCTGGCACATTTTGGTCCTGTCTCATGTTTGTCAGGGTCAGGAGTGTGTCACACACCCACCCCAGCATGAACGAGATGCAGAAAAGCTCCAATCTCCACAGATCTCCTCATGTGTTCCTCCACTCTTGGGTAGGCCCCGTTTGGTCCATGCACCCTGGGATTCTAGCTCCACTGCCCTTGCCCTTCATCCTTCTTCCTCCAGCTTCCCTACTTCCTCCTGCACCCTGTCTTCCTGTGCATGACGTTCCAAAATTAGTTCTTACCACTCAGCTGTGACAGCTGTGTCCCATTCAGCTTTCTTTCCTGAAATAACTTCTCCACCACCAAATAATAGGCCACACCCACTTAATCAACTAAGTTAATTAGGTTTTTTGTTTTATATATATTAGTAAAGGAGCAGTGTGAGGTCCAAAATCAGTGTTACATGACTTTCAGTGTGGTATTAGTTGCCTGTGTCCTTTTTGGAATTAATGAAAATCCGCCTATAGAGAAAAATAACAAAATGTCAAAGAGATATTAAAAAGCTGATCTTATGAAAAGGCTATCATATTTCAATTTATCTACATTGACCCTAAAAACAATTTAGTACAGGTAAGGTTTTGCCCACTAAAAGTGATACCGATATTTGGTCTGGCCCAAGGACTATACTGTCTGCAGAGCTCGGCTCAGCTGCTGGTTCGGCTCTGAGGACAACGAAACGTCGCGGAGCAGCTGCGCTACACTTTACGTCTATCATCAGATACGTTTCAGGGCAGAATGTTTCTGCCACGGCTGGAGTTTCAGTTTACTTGATCATGCATGCAAACATTTAAGGTTAATAATCATCCCGCAAAGGGTTAGCCAGTCCGACTGTGTGGGTGGTTGCTCGTTGTTAAATCCCTTTTCCTAGTTTTTTGTGCATCTACCATGGATAAGTGAAATAAAATATATAAACGTCACATCGTCCATGCTGTCAAGTAAGACTCTCACCTGATGGCAGGTGCCTGCACAGGCAGTATGATGGATGAAGTGTATACAAGCGCCCAAATCGCATTCTGCGAGGACAGACCATGCAGAGAGGAGAAAGAAAATATATTTAGGTGGTAGGGTAGGCCTACATCATAGGCTTATGTGCAATTACGAACCAGAGCACGAGAGCAAAAGATTTAATTTCAGCTCATTTTCACATCAAATTTTGGGGAGGTCGCTCTTAAACAGATGTAACGTCCCTCCCCGTGCTGCAAGTTTAAAAACGCTTTATGAATGTGCCCTTACTCTTCTTCTACTTCTGCTGCTTTCAGAAGCTCATGTGGACCTTCTGCATCTGTTTTACCCAAACTCAGACTGGAGACGACAGCGTGATGTAGCTGAGAATAAAAGATACTGTAGGCTATTATTGTTGATAGTTTCTGTTTTCCCCTGAGGGATTGCCACCTTATTGTGGTAATGGTCAGCTCTGTTTGGTTGTGACATATATATGTGTGTGTGTGTGTGTGTGTGCGTTAATTTATACTAAGACTCCCATTACTGTCATCTCTACACTGATCATACTTCTACACTTAATAACAGTAACAATGCAAATGTACATAAATACATATCCTCATTTGCCTATTATAACATTCACAAATAAAAGTTAATATACCTAATTACCTACTCAATCTGCACATTAATGACAGAAAAAATGCATTAAATATTAAAAATGTTTAATTACATGTGTAACAATATATATCAGAATTACTTCATTAATCCCTTGTGGGAAATTCTTTTTTTATATTACTCCCATTTACAGACGTAGAGAGTGAAAGACTAGTTAAAATTTTAAAAAATGAAGTGAAAAAGTAAAAATAAACTCAAATAAAAAAAAAGTAAAATTGCAACCCTTCCTATATTAACATTATACAAGAAATAACATTTAAGAATACCAATATATAATAAAAATGAGACAAAATCTTACTTAATAATAATCAATACTTATCATTATTGCACATAAGGAGATCCCAAATTAAGTAAATAAATATCAGAGAGATGAACTGTACAGTTTGATTGCCACTGGCAGGAATGACTTCCTGTGGCGCTCCATGGTGTAGCTGGTAAAATGAGTTTCTACACACACATATTATATACACATTGTATTACACACACACACACACTAACATATCAGTAAAATAAACCACAATATAAATTGTTGTTTGTAATCAGATACAAATATCACATCTAAGTCTGATCTTAAGTTCTTCATTTAGGAGTTTCTTCTCCCTCAGATCCTCCAAAAGACACTTTTAAGTCTTCATCTTTTCCCAGCTGGCCTTGGTATTTTTTCTGTCTTTCTCACTCCATCCTTTACACTCTTCCCATGAACTGGTGGATTATGGCCTTCAGAGAAGTCAGACAACCAGGCGATGCATAGCTCTGATCCTGGTAGAAAGAAAACAAACATTGTCTTATTTTACACAAATCACTTGGACATGATTTATGTCTGATTTACATTATAATACATCACATCACATGACATCACACCTCCGGTTATCACTTGTGCATCAGGACTGTATAGGCTACTCAACAACATGAACTCTGTACACTCGCGTGTAAAATCAGTATTGTGTTTATATGGATGAAAGTAGATGAGATTTTATTAAACATGAGAAACATTTTGCTGTAGTTAGAGATGATGCAGTTATTCTGTCTGTGACGTCTCCTGTTTAAACACTCTGGTCAAACAGGATAGTACCAGTCACACCGGGATTATTTCTACCACAGCATCACAATATCAGCTGTAATCTACACCAGTGTTATTTAATGTGTGATTTATAAAGTTTCATAGATGTTTGCATGACATAACTTTAACAGCGAGCACTAAACGTGTGTGATGCTGACTAGCTGAGCATGATTTCACTGGACAGATTATTACAGGCTGGCGACTATCGGTCTCTGCCAGTCACATGACATTTGCTGCCATTTTAGGCAGAAAAAAGTCAGTGGTCCCATTTATCAAACAAGCGTGGAAATGAGCGCACACCTGATCATAAAAATGATCTTATGATTGTATCCATGTGTGATGTATAAACAGAACCTACGCCAGAAATCCATCAAGCGTCTTTGAGCTTTTGTAAAAGCGCTCTATAAATAAAATGTATTATTATTGTTATTATTATTATCATCATCCAGCTGTCTCTGAAGCAGCAGCAGCCTGACAGGTGGGGGCGGATCCAAGCCTGACCCGAACTGTCGGACATGAGCCTGACCAGCACAGGGACAGAAGAAACTCTAACTAAAATTAGCTAAGCTGAGAAACTGCTGGTAGCCCTTGGTAAAACTGAGGTTAACACCATCTGCGATCAACTACATCTGCCTGTCGCCAGGTCCAGGATGTGTGGCACAAAAATTTGAATTTCAGGACTGAATTTGAATTTGAGAACTGAAGATTCAATGTCAAATGAGGTCATTCAGATTCAATTTTTTAAAAGAAATTATTCAAACTGGCATGTTCAGGTTCAAATTGAATGATTCAAATTCAAATAAAAAAGAATTCATATTTGCTCTGTGTTGGCACAAGATTTATCCCATACACATGAACGTCTCACTAAACAAATGCATCTTGCTGTTGGCCACCTCACACGTTATGAGATACGTGTCACTCAAGGGGCAAACTCCGCCTCAGAACAGTGAAGCTCGCTTCCTTGTTGGAAATAGTGTAATCCTCCCTTCATCCGCTAGGGGCTGGCTCCAAGAGCGAGCAAATCCCCATAGACTCCCATGTTAAAAACGCCAACTTCACAGCAGAAATAAACAGGTTTACAGCCTGGTTCAAAAAATCATTTTAGGTTTATTAGGTCAAGTTTACCTTCGTGTCAACTGTGAGGGGGGTGAATTTCTTTATAACTCATTCGTTTAGATGTTATTTATTCTTCAAATTACACATAATTAAGGGCGTATCCTTATGATTGACATGCGGCAGACCGGAAGCTCCGCCTGCCGACCGGAGGCTCCTAGTTAGCTCCTTCTTTGCTCTTAATAAGGTCTCAGTTTGTTACAGAGTCGCACAACGGCGGTGTTTAGTCAGCGAATTGCAAGTCTAAGCATGTCTTACCTTAACCATGCCGCTTAGGAGCCTTATCTTTGTTAGCTCCTCTTAGTTTCGTGCTAGCTCAGTTAGCGTTTAGCCCACAGTACGTCAGCTGTCAATCATTTGCCCCGCGGCCGCGCTGTGCCCATTTTAGTATTTTCCTGGAGTGACGACGTACGTGACACGGCAAGATGGCGACGGTAAGACACGCCCAACTGGCTTCACATTTCTCTATTCAGAAGAGACCGGAAGCTACGTCCAGTAATTATATACAGTCTATGGTGT
>JALJCO010000662.1:55000-73703 GCA_023101725.1 Atherinomorus stipes | reverse complement strand
AAGCTGCTAGAACGGTCCAGAAACACTCACCTGCTTTCAGAAGAAGATAAAGCTGCTAGAACGGACCAGAAACGCTCACCTGCTTTAAGAAGAAGATAAAGCTGCTAGAACGGACCAGAAACGCTCACCTGCTTTAAGAAGAAGATAAAGCTGCTAGAACGGACCAGAAACGCTCACCTGCTTTAAGAAGAAGATAAAGCTGCTAGAACGGACCAGAAACGCTCACCTGCTTTAAGAAGAAGATAAAGCTGCTAGAACGGACCAGAAACGCTCACCTGCTTTAAGAAGAAGATAAAGCTGCTAGAACGGACCAGAAACGCTCACCTGCTTTAAGAAGAAGATAAAGCTGCTAGAACGGACCAGAAACACTCACCTGCTTTAAGAAGAAGATAAAGCTGCTAGAACGGACCAGAAACACTCACCTGCTTTAAGAAGAAGATAAAGCTGCTAGAACGGACCAGAAACGCTCACCTGCTTTAAGAAGAAGATAAAGCTGCTAGAACGGACCAGAAACGCTCACCTGCTTTAAGAAGAAGAAGATAAAGCTGCTAGAACGGACCAGAAACACTCACCTGCTTTAAGAAGAAGATAAAGCTGCTAGAACGGACCAGAAACACTCACCTGCTTTAAGAAGAAGATAAAGCTGCTAGAACGGACCAGAAACGCTCACCTGCTTTAAGAAGAAGAAGATAAAGCTGCTAGAAGGGACCAGAAACGCTCACCTGCTTTAAGAAGAAGAAGATAAAGCTGCTAGAAGGGACCAGAAACACTCACCTGCTGAAGAAGATAAAGCTGCTAGAACGGAACCACGAAAGAGCAAATACTTTTTCACACCACTGTATAAACAGTATATCATAGTGTAATTCTGTACAACTGTAAGTTTTATATGGCCTCTGGGACAGAATATTGGAGCTTCAGTGCATGAGAGTGGATATGGTTTTCATCAGAAACTTTATTTTTAACGGTTCAGAATATTTGGACTACAAGCATAATTTTACTACCAAAATATTGAAAAAGTTTTACCTCTCCCACACCCTAGCAATCATATTTTACCCTCTAACTGCCCAGTAGACTCCAATATCGACAGATAGCCAGATTTTTGCCAGGAAACAGAGTACCTTTTCTTTTTTTCTTGTCCTTGAAGCCTCTCAGTTCAAGGAGCATCCTCTAGTCACTCCAGTGCACGTTAAGAGCATGAGTACTTAACAGTTTTTTTTCATCAGATGTAAAAGTTGAAGAAGAAAAAGTTTAAGTGCATTTTCTGAGGGGATGCTGCACTTACTGTCACTATGGCAACGAAACTAGCACAGAAATCACAGCAGCCTTTTGTAACCGAAGCAGGTTTGTGTCAGATGACTGCTTGTTTCTGCATCACATTGTATTCACAGCTTAACTGATGGCACAAGTTCAACTCATTAATCCAACAATTATATTTGATCATAATCAACTTTTTCCTTTATTTAATTGGCCCTTTTAGTGTTTTCTGCATACGTCACTCGCGCATGCTCACAACTGCTGAAGGTCAGAAAGCTTTGGAGGCCCATTGGAATAGAATAGAGACTGGCCTTTACGGGGTTAATCACGACGACGCCGGACTCTTTTTGTATTTCTGACTGCTTTAATGGACGAGGGGAAAACTCTCCTAGACGGGGAGGGTTAGGGGTTAGGGTCTGCAATCAGACATCTGCACCTGCTGACAGGTATGTTGGTCCATGTTCATGGGAAAGATGCTCTGATGTGTCTGAGACAGTTTGGTTTGTTTTTGTATTTTTGTTTCCAACCACAATTCAAAAGCAATATTTTATTTCACTAAATTATAATTTTGTGAATTTTTATTTATGAATAAGTTTTTTTTTTCTTGTTATTTGAATAACTATTCTAGCACTTAAAAGTAATTATCTAAAGTTTATATTGAATTTAATGTGATTATGTTTTGTTTGAATGTAGCCACAGTTATTATTTTCTTTGTTTAATCTTATTTATTTGCTGAGCCACTCATATTTCTGCAGAGACCACCAGGGGACCCTGGGAGATTTCAGATGTTTGGTGTTCCAGCCACGGGAGTGCCCAGCCTGGTGTTCCTGTCTGTGTTTGATTGACAGCAGCTGGAGTGCTCTGACCCTCACTGCTCTCAGTGTGACTGACAGCAGCTTGCAGGTTGCCATGGCACCGGTCGTTCACCATCAGGAATGAGAGGCGTACTGTAACACACGAATGAGGTCTGTGTGCTTCGTGTGACGAGCACCGAGGAGTCGTCAGCACGGCCATTTCTGAGCGGACCAGGTGACATTTCCAGCTGTTTAATAAGGTGAAACTGAGCATTTAATTAGATCCAGCCTCTCATTCACACAGTGCATGAGGCTGATGTATGTTTGGAAGGTTTGATGTGACAGGTGGCCTCCTGTGATGGATGACATCAATGACAACGAAGCAGGAATATGGTGAGAACATTTGTTCTTCTGTTTTTGCACAAATGGACGACTTCTTTTTTTTATTTAACCTTTTTAACCAGGAGAGTCCAGTTGAGATTAAAAACCTCTTTTCAACGGAGTCCTGGCCAAGAGGCAGCAGAAGTTGCTGTGGAGCATGCTCAGTCTCCATCATCAGCCAGCCCTCGATAAAAACGGATGATTTTTATTAACTGCTGCTATTTTCCAACAATGGGAGTCAGTGTTTCCCATTTTAAATTTCTAGTTGGAAAAACTATTTACAACAAACTTAATCAGAAAAAGTTACATTTACACATTTACCCTGGGGAAGCGTTTGTCCAAATACCCTGGAGACGACACAAGACAGGTGAGTAAACCAGACAATTTCACTATTAATTTCGAATCTTGCCCCACAACCGCACAAGAAAACACATTTTTCCCTTTAAAACCATGGACACTTCCTGTTACTAATATCTGTCTGTCACAAGTAGCCGCCCATCAATCAAACCCAGAGCAGCTGTTTGGAATCTGGAAGACAAGAACGTATGCTAGCGATGGAAATGTTCTATAAATATCAATAAACAATGAAGACATGTTGTGTGCAAACGGTTACCTAGCTGCAGGCCGAGGCATACTTCCTGGAAAAGTGTTTAAAGGGATAGTACACCCACAGAATGATGGTCCTTCATCTTCTCCTCATCCTCATGCTGAGAAAGACTCTGGAGCACTTTTTTAATATCTCAAATGCAGCCAGAGATCCGGGGGTCGGGGGGGGGGGGGGGTTCATTATCCATCAACTTTCATATAATGGAGTTCATCGGGGTCCGAGCCAAAAAGGTCGATAAAAGTCCACAAAAACGTGTCAATATTCCTCCATACTGCTCGTCCAATGTAATCCAAGTGTCCTGAGTGGGTAGCGTCCAGAATTTACTGGAAACCATCATTTAGTAGATTTATAACAGTAGAACATCGCACTTCCCCGATACGTCCATGAGAGTTCACAGCACTACAGAAGCCGCGGCGTTCAGAGCCGACTATGCCGATAATGCAAAGAAGAAGAAATTTGCTGTTTACATTGTGCTAAGAGCGACCGAGCTGCAGACAAACACGAGAGGGGCTGGATATCGATTTAAGACAAAGAAAGACAGAACAAGAGAACATGCGATCTTGTCTGCCGCAGCTTCTGTAGTGTCGTGAACTTGCAAGGGTACGTTTCGCGACAGCTTGATGTTCTACTGTTTAGTCTCTAATAATCTACTAAATGATGTTTCCAGTAAATTCTGGACGCTACCCACTCAGGACACGTGGATTACATTGGACGAGCAGTATGGAGGAATATTGACACGTTTTTCTGGACTTTTATGGACCTTTTTGGTTCAGTTGCTGCTGAACTCCATTATATGAAAGTTAGTGGATAATGATGACTGTCAGTATGGATTTTAATGGTTTATTGCAGTTTTTAACTTCCTTTTCCAGTTTTCCAGACGGACAGTAACGGCTCAGCCTTCTGTTTTATTACCAGTTAATGTTTAAAAGCTCATCAGGACGGCGTTAGTTTATTCATGTTTCCTACGTATCATAAATACATTAGAAATAGGAGCTGTTGGTGTCCAGCTGTAGGAGCCTCCTGCATCTCTGCAGTAACATTCCCGTCTGCAGACACGTTTACTGGACATGGTGAGACTTTAACACACACAGCTGCATTCTTCAGTGTTTGCTTCACAAAGCTGTGATGTCCAGCCGTGGACAGAAACAGCGTCTCCTCGAGACTTCACAGGACTTCTTGGACATCACAGATCCCCTCTGGCTGCTTCCAAACATGCATCCTTCCCTCCATCCTCATCTTTACAAACGGAAACTATTTAAAACTCCACTGGAACCATGGAAGTTGGTATCTTCTCGTTTTTAAAGGCTAGTTATTTACAGTGAGTTAGCGGTTAGCTGTGCTGCCTTGCCACACTTACTTACTCTTGTACCTTGCTGGTGCTGGTCCACTTGGTGCGGGTCTAAGCAGCTCTTTAACAGTTGTGTGCTGGTCTGGGTCGCTACAGTTCTGGTTCTGCTTGGTGTGGGTCTGCATGCTGGAGCTGAACCAGTGGACCAGTTCTGTGAGAAGGTCTTGGAGCTGAATACAGTTCTAGTCCAGTTCTAGCCTGTACGCTCTGATGTCTCCATCTTCCTCATCATCATCATCCCTCTTCTGAACTGATGGTCCACCACAGACCAGCTCCAGTCCAGCTGTTCTGGAGCATCTTTCATGTTTTCCACTGTTGTGAGTTTACATGTAAATCAATGAGCCGACCGCAAATGTCTCATCTGGTGATGTTGTGTCATCATGGAGATAAATTACTTGAAGTTGAGGTCATGTCATCAGCACTTTAAGACATGATTTGATGTTAATTAGGGATGAGCATATCAATACCCTGGAGTCAATACTTTACAATTCTAGCTTCTGTGTCACATGATGGTGGTAGCCTATCAGATTCTAGCTTCTGTATCACATGATGGTGGTAGCCTATCAGATTCTAGCTTCTGTATCACATGATGGTGGTAGCCTATCAGATTCTAGCTTCTGTGTCACATGATGGTGGTAGCCTATCAGATTCTAGCTTCTATATCACATGATGGTGGTAGCCTATCAGATTCTAGCTTCTGTATCACATGATGGTGGTAGCCTATCAGATTCTAGCTTCTGTATCACATGATGGTGGTAGCCTATCAGATTCTAGCTTCTGTATCACATGATGGTGGTAGCCTATCAGATTCTAGCTTCTGTGTCACATGATGGTGGTAGCCTATCAGATTCTAGCTTCTATATCACATGATGGTGGTAGCCTATCAGATTCTAGCTTCTGTATCACATGATGGTGGTAGCCTATCAGATTCTAGCTTCTGTATCACATGATGGTGGTAGCCTATCAGATTCTAGCTTCTGTATCACATGATGGTGGTAGCCTATCAGATTCTAGCTTCTGTATCACATGATGGTGGTAGCCTATCAGATTCTAGCTTCTGTATCACATGATGGTGGTAGCCTATCAGATTCTAGCTTCTGTATCACATGATGGTGGTAGCCTATCAGATTCTAGCTTCTGTGTCACATGATGGTGGTAGCCTATCAGATTCTAGCTTCTGTGTCACATGATGGTGGTAGCCTATCAGATTCTAGCTTTTGTATCACATGATGGTGGTAGCCTATCAGATTCTAGCTTCTGTATCACATGATGGTGGTAGCCTATCAGATTCTAGCTTCTGTGTCACATGATGGTGGTAGCCTATCAGATTCTAGTTTCTGTATCACATGATGGTGGTAGCCTATCAGATTCTAGCTTCTGTATCACATGATGGTGGTAGCCTATCAGATTCTAGCTTCTGTATCACATGATGGCGGAAGCCTATCAGATTCTAGCTTCTGTATCATATGATGATGGTAGCCTATCAGATTCTAGCTTCTGTGTCACATGATGGTGGTAGCCTATCAGATTCTAGCTTCTGTGTCACATGATGGTGGTAGCCTATCAGATTCTAGCTTCTGTATCACATGATGGTGGTAGCCTATCAGATTCTAGCTTCTGTGTCTCATGATGGTGGTAGCCTATCAGATTCTAGCTTCTGTGTCTCATGATGGTGGTAGCCTATCAGATTCTAGCTTCTGTATCACATGACGGTGGTAGCCTATCAGATTCTAGCTTCTGTATCACATGATGGTGGTAGCCTATCAGATTCTAGCTTCTGTGTCACATGATGGTGGTAGCCTATCAGTTTCTAGCTTCTGTGTCACATGATGGTGGTAGCCTATCAGATTCTAGCTTCTGTGTCACATGATGGTGGTAGCCTATCAGATTCTAGCTTCTGTATCACATGATGGTGGTAGCCTATCAGATTCTAGCTTCTGTATCACATGATGGTGGTAGCCTATCAGATTCTAGCTTCTGTACCACATGATGGTGGTAGCCTATCAGATTCTAGCTTCTATAACACATGATGGTGGTAGCCTATCAGATTCTAGCTTCTGTGTCACATGATGGTGGTAGCCTATCAGATTCTAGCTTTTGTATCACATGATGGTGGTAGCCTATCAGATTCTAGCTTCTGTATCACATGATGGTGGTAGCCTATCAGATTCTAGCTTTTGTATCACATGATGGTGGTAGCCTATCAGATTCTAGCTTCTGTATCACATGATGGTGGTAGCCTATCAGATTCTAGCTTCTGTATCACATGATGGTATTAATTAAAAAGTTAGTCGCACATAACTTTTGTTTTGTCTTGTCTGTCCTGAAAAACACAGAAAAAAACTGTATTACTGTTTTTGTTTGTTTGTTTGTTTTTGGTCTTCTGTCCTTTACCAGCTTTTCTGATTCATGTGAGATTATTTCATTTACAGAATACAATGTAATTTCAAAGGTTTACTTTTACATTTATAACCCCAAACCAACTAACCAACAGAGACAGACAAGAAGGTGATTCTTTTCACCTTTATTTCCTTCTCTTTATGCGACGCCATTACAACACAGCCATGATAGTTGATGCTAACAACCTGCTCTGACTGGGCACAAAAAACTGTGATATTTAAAGTACAATTTATTTTAACAGCTCTTTAAATCACTGTGGTTCATTCAGTTTTTCTTTACAACTTTCAAAAAACTCAAAAGTCCACCAACAATCAGATTCCTAAACAAGAACTGTTCAAAACAAAGACCAGTGGAGCAAAAAGAAGACACAACCCTTGAAAACAGCATGATGAGAGAGGTATTCAGGCACTTAGAAATACTCTCTGGTCCTTGGCTACTGTGCTGTAGTACACTGTACATGCATTTCATTCTTTACAGACCATCCTGATCCTGTCATGAGTAGAGTGAGGCTGCCTGTACAAGACGAGGCCGAGGCCATGGCACATTCAAGAACAACTATTTAAAGGGATTCAAGTATTTCACAAAACACCAAAGTTCTTATTTACATTTGACCCTTGTGTTTTCTACCTACAGTACATTTTCTCAATGCATTCCCCCAGACCTTTTCAACATAATTACAGTACAAATTATGACAGGTATGACGAGAACTGAAGCTTTGAGCAAGAATGTTACCTGAAAGTGAAAGAAATTAGGAAGAAAGCATTTTCCCCCCTTTTGTGTCTAATTCCTGCACCTCGTCTCTCCACCCGACTTTCACTGCCGTTCTCACTGAGCGCCGGCAGCTGTGATGAGAGTGAAGCCATTTGAGAGAAGACATCGATTTTTCTCTTCAGCCTCTGCTGGAACATTTCTGTACTCTGGGTTATTAAAGTGAAATGATGCATGCAACGGCAGCGTGGTTTAAATAGGCTTGTTTGTACCTGTAATGACTGAGATGCTCTGATTGAATTCCATCTTTATGTTTGAAGAATCTCTTTTCATTGAGCGTACAGAAAGGTGTGGAACACAGGCAGACATGGACAATTACCAGTTACATCAACGGCACTGGAGGACAGCACAACAGCAAGAAGAGTCCACCGAAACCGACAGTCTTGTGCTTACTTCCATTCATACGGATATAAAGATTCCCTCTGACAGACAACAGCTGGCTAAAGACAACACAGACAAATACATGTGCACCACAAAACCGTTACACCTGTCAGGAAACCAGAAACTGGAGCCTGAGAAATTAGATTGGTTTTCATCACTAATACCTCACACACTGCAAAAACCCCAATCTCACCAAGTATATTTTTCTCATTTCTAGTCAAAATGTCTCATCACACTCAAAATAAGACAAAAACATCTAAAGAGAAACATTTCAGTGAGATATAGGAACTCGTTTTAAGATAAATGCATCTTATTTCAAGAAATCTTATCACGAACATTTTGCTTGTTCTATTGGCAGAATTGTTTTGCTTATGACATGTAAAAAAAATCCTGGCAACTGTCAAAATAAGTAAAAGTGATTATTTTTGCTTGTAATAAGCAAAGAAAATTCTGCAAATAGAACAAGCAATTTTTTTAAAGGTTTCTTGAAATAAGATGCACTGTCTTAAAACAAGTTCCTGTATGTCACTGAAATGTTTCTCTTGAGGTGATTTTGTCTTATTTTGAGAGTGATGAGATATTTTATAACAGGAGATGCTTCAGCCGTCATTGTTGTTCTTTCCCTCTGCGTATATCAGGGGTACTCAATTCAGCCCTATGAGGGCCACAATAAGGGGCCGAAGTCACGCCCCTTCTGGTGAGCCCCATGGGACCTACAGGCTACGTATACGTCTCCTGATCCCATGATGCCGATGGTCGGTAACCTCGGTGGTTCTGGTTCCAGAGAGCGACGGCGTCCGGGACAGAACGATGTTGCTGCTGCAGCTGAAGAACATTCAAACAGAAACCGTTGATGCAGAAATGGAGACAATGGAGACATTTTGGTATTTTCTCACTTCTTCAGCCAAACGTTCTTCGGTTGGAGTCATCTCTGCATCTTCGTAGGCTAGCTGGTGTTTTAAAGGTGACGCTGCCAGTATTTACGCTGTAATAGACCAATCACAGCCCTTGCCATCTCTCTTGTTCCTGGACGGAGTGACGGACACATAAAAAATATTTTGTGCAGCTGGAGACGGCAGAGAGGCTCTCAGTAACCTACATAGAGGTTTTTACAGACTATAAATTAGCCTGAAGAGACAAAAAATATGAATGGAAGTCAATGAGGAGAAAATAATGATCTTCTGGTCCCAGATGTTCTCTGTCCTGGATTCCAGATATGTTGGTTGTGGATTTAAATTTAAAAAAGTTTGTGCAAAGAAAAATCAAAATACCGCAAAGATTTTAGAATATTCCAGGTTTTGCTTGAAGCCTCTGTGTGGACTACAGCCGTCGGTGCGAGTCGCTGTCGTCCATGCGTCACCAGCTGCCCGAGTACGCTACTGCTGCGATTTTACTCTGGCACGTCACAGCTTCCCCCCCCCCCCCAACACCAGGAAAAGAGCATGAATGGAGGTGAAAACCATCATAAGTCAGGAAATGTTGAGTCTCTCCATCACGACGATGGAATGATGGCCGGTCGTGTTCACGCCCGTCGCAGGGAGCAACATCATCACACGCGGTGAGAGTTGTAGTTCACACAGCAACTTCAAGTAAATCCTGAAATTATCGAAGTTCTTCGCACTATTTTATTTTTTCTCTGCACAAAAAAATGTCAAATTTCTAAAATTTCATTTAAATCCATAAAAAACATATCTGGAATGCAGGACAGAGAGCGACTCAGACCCGAAGATCAGTATTTTCTCCCCATTGACTTCCAATCATATTTTTTCATTTTTTAGGTCCCGTGGAGCGGAAGTAGATGGACGTGACTTTTGCTCCCTGTCTCCCTGTTCTAACACGCCTGACTTAAATTAAACAGATCTAATAGCCAATCAAGTTCTACACAATGACTAACTGGTGTTGGAGCATGGAGACGTGGAAAACCTGCTAGATTGCGGCCCTCATAGGACCGATCTGAGTAACCCTGGTATCTATGTACAGCTGTGCTAAAAAGTTTACATTTGATTTCTTTGTATATTTTTCAGAGTATAAATTTACTCATGAGTGTTTAGGTGAGGACATTTATTATCATTTGCAACCTCTGAAACAGGGACCACCATTTCCGGACCTCACGGGCCAGTGTCTGGAAGGTTTTCAACGTCACCCTGTGCTAACACACCTGACCCAAATTAATGAGTCATTGTGCAGAACTTCATTGGCTGTCAGACCCATTTAATTTGAGTCAGGTGTGCTGGAGCATGGAAATGTTGAAAACCTTCCGGACACTGGCCCAAGAGTTCCAGGATTGGTGATCCCTGCTCTGAAAAATGCCCAAGAAAATAAGAAAGTCCACCACCAGGGTACATAGACTTTGAAGTACAACTGTATGCAATTAGCTATGAAAAGGGTGTAGTTTGGTCTAGGGTTGTCAAGGTGGTGCAAGAGGGACTTCTGGATTCTTTTGATCATAATTGGAGCAGAATTACTGGTTTCAGGGCAAGTCATTCATGGCTGGACAAAGCTTCAGAATAATCAGTTTGTAGCTGGTGTTTTAACACTGACAGCAGTCAATGTCAGATGGGCAAAGTTTTGAAATGGGCTTCAGTGAATTATAAGGATTTGAACTCAAGATTGGATCATACCGAGTGAACAGAAGGGCTTTGTTAAAGAGATGTCTGACCAAAAACTATACATCCAGTTGTTTCAAACAGCTATAATCACAGGATGAGGGGAGGAAAAAGCCAACCGACGAGTGATAACGGGCTGAGAGGCTGCAGTCTCTGCAGGAAGACATTCATAGCAACACACACACCAACCTCACACCAATCAGAGTGTGAGGGGAGTGTGAAGGTCAGCTTTTCAGTTTTGGAAAGTAGCAGATCTTGTCGGAAGCGATCACATCCACATCGTTTAAACTCCCTGACACTTTTTTTCCCAGTCGGCTTCTTCCTCATATGTGACAGGGTCGTTCTTTCGTTTTGAACAGAACTGATTTTATTTTAAGGAAAAGATCATTCGATATGAACCTGATTAAATCTGAGGAGTCACTGTCATTGGAGGTGGACCTTGACGACCAGCAACACCATTTCTGCAGGTCTACAGATGGCAACAATCAAAAACATACATTTCAACTCTTCTCCCTTTAAGATTTTTTTTCAAAAGTTGTTAGAAGTTCAAGTGACCACCTTCAGTTTATACCAGCAAATGCAACGCTGTTGAAATCGATGGGCCTCATTCACCAACAATGCTTGAGAAAAAATACTTACTGTGGCAGGTATTCCATGAGGGACCAGGTGGGATTCAAACCCCTGACCTTTGAGCTTTTTGGCCACTGCATCTCAGCATGTGCTGGAAGACGGGGTGGAAACGTCACGGCTTTCCATCAGTCAAGCACTCCTGCAAGTTGTGGATGTTCACATCACCTGGTTGTACAGTCAAGAGGGGGCTTAAAGGTAGAATCCAGAGTTTTCCCCGTTTCTGTTTGTAAACACTATTCAAACTGAGAGCCCCTCCCCTCGGGCTAATGGCCACATCACTCTTCAGTTTCAAGCCTCCTTCAAAGCTAGAAAGTGGGTGAAAGCCAAACCAAAGCTATTTTCGCCAAAAAATACTTCCTTTTCTTCACTGCATCTGCCATTTTTATCGAGAATTCAAGTGAATCTGGTGTCGGCTCCAGTCGCAGTTTAAAAAAAAAAATTCTTCGAGTTTGTCCCAACAGAGCACTACACCCTTAGCTCTGTCCTTGGCCGGAGACAACTCGCAAATCTCCGCCCAGAAATGTCCTGAACGCACCAGAACGAAGAGACATGCAGTCACGGGAAGGGGAGCTGCAAACTTAACTCATCACCACACCAGAGTCGAGGCCCAAAGGTGCGGATTGAGGGAAAACTCCGGACTCTACCTTTAACTCTATGGTTGGTCTCCCCAACGCCGTCATTGTGCTTTAAAGCCCCCTCACCGGGACCACTCCCATACCTCAACCATCCGACAGAGACTCACTGGTCAGAAACTGGTCAGTGTCTATCGTGATTAGTTGATCAGGAGATGGACGACATGTCCTGACCCCCGATTGACCTTTTCCTCTTCTCCATCACCCCAGTCTGAGTCTATGCACAACTCTTCAGTCTCAGCCTGTTATTTACCTGCAAACTAGGGACACCTGGGATGTTTTTTCAATCAACCAGGAGATTGGAGTGAAGAAGGGAACAATGTCAGCCTGATAACATTCATCAATCTGGTGTAGAGATTGTAAGAAATGTCTCTCTTAGACATTGGTGAGTGAGGCCCACTGTAATGTTCAGACACTTGCTGTCAAGTATTTCTGGAAATTCAACACCCAATGGCCGAAGAGGATTTTATTTCAGAAGGATTTTTTCCAGAAATAAGGAAGCAGCTGTAGGAGTATAAAGGAACTGGAGGTGCATCCACCAGTCCCAGTAAACTGTCCTGCTGGGAATGTTTGCCATTAGCTACCGATCGGTACGCTGTTTGGAGCCGGAGTAAAACTATAATCTATATTGCTTGGTTGGGTTCATTGCTCCAAGCGTAAATGACTGACCTGGCCGCGTCCTTTCAGCTGGAAGAATGTTCTCTCCTGCTTGTATTTTATAGCATCTTTGATTGCTTGGCAGTTGGATGATAAAAACCGACGATTATTGTGAATTTGTTCTCGTTTCTTTGGTAATAACACTGGTGTTGGAAGTACGCTATGCCATCCTAACAAAAGAGGTGTAGTCATTCAGGCTCTCGGTCATGAATTCATGGCTTTCCCGTTAGTAACTCTGCAGGTGTTTAAATGGCTCTTTCCATCCGATGAAAGGTTGCTGTATAATGAGGTGGTTGCACCAAACGGCCATGTCGTTATAATTTGGTTATCCAAGACCAGTTTAATGATGCTGGAGAAGCACAGTGGGCCGAGTGCCTACAATACACGGCCTGCCACCACATTCAGTCTGCAAAATGCTGATTAGCTTTTCGAGTTTTTAGCAGTTAGTTTGAAATTGATTTGACCTAAAACAGTTTTTACCAAGAACTGAATGCTGATGATGGTGAGGACATGAAGCAGAGTTTTCATGAGCTTCTCAGCCAAAAACCTAAATCTCATCAGATTATGCCCTAACTTACACAGACATCAAATTCCCTTGAGACTTAAGGGCTTTTGGTCTAACCACCATACCGACAGTTAATGGAAATCCCATTTTGCTATATGATGATGAACTGATGGTAAATTGCTACATATAATAAACACAAACACACGTACATGGTAAAATGTGTGCTTTCTGTATGGTAGAATTTTGAAAGAGTTAAATTGCTCCAAAGATGAACACAAGTGTAAACTTAGAACATGTGACCCCATCTGGATGCATATTGCAGGAATATGTTTGCATCTTTTGTCTAATTGCCGAGACTTCGACAAATATAATTACCAGTTTGGACGCCGTGTGAAATGTAAATAAAAGCAGAAAGTATTGATTTAACAAATCTCATCAACCCAGAAGCTGAAAGAGACATTTTATCATGTCACAGAAAACATGAGCTGATTGTGAAACTGATGCAGCAACACGTCTGTAAAAGCTGGAACAGATCAGGAACACCCTGGAACTACTTTTTACAGACGTGTTACTACACGATGGTAAACATCACCCTGGAACTACTTTTTACAGACGTGTTACTACACGATGGTAAACGTCACCCTGGAACTACTTTTTACAGACGTGTTACTACACGATGGTAAACATCACCCTGGAACTACTTTTTACAGACGTGTTACTACACGATGGTAAACATCACCCTGGAACTACTTTTTACAGACGTGTTACTACATGATGGTAAACATCACCCTGGAACTACTTTTTACAGGCGTGTTACTACACGATGGTAAACATCACCCTGGAACTACTTTTTACAGACGTGTTACTACACGATGGTAAACATCACCCAGGAACTACTTTTTACAGGCGTGTTACTACACGATGGTAAACATCACCCAGGAACTACTTTTTACAGACGTGTTACTACACGCTGGTAAACATCACCCTGGAACTATTTTTTACAGACGTGTTACTACACGATGGTAAACATCACCCTGGAACTACTTTTTACAGACGTGTTACTACACGATGGTAAACGTCACCCAGGAACTACTTTTTACAGACGTGTTACTACACGATGGTAAACGTCACCCTGGAACTACTTTTTACAGACGTGTTACTACACGATGGTAAACATCACCCTGGAACTACTTTTTACAGACGTGTTACTACACGATGGTAAACGTCACCCTGGAACTACTTTTTACAGACGTGTTACTACACGATGGTAAACGTCACCCAGGAACTACTTTTTACAGACGTGTTACTACACGATGGTAAACATCACCCTGGAACTACTTTTTACAGACGTGTTACTACACGATGGTAAACGTCACCCAGGAACTACTTTTTACAGACGTGTTACTACACGATGGTAAACGTCACCCTGGAACTACTTTTTACGGATGTGATACTACACGATGGTAAACGTCACCCTGGAACTACTTTTTACAGACGTGTTACTACACGATGGTAAACGTCACCCTGGAACTACTTTTTACAGACGTGTTACTACACGATGGTAAACATCACCCTGGAACTACTTTTTACAGACGTGTTACTACACGATGGTAAACATCACCCTGGAACTACTTTTTACAGACGTGTTACTACACGATGGTAAACATCACCCTGGAACTACTTTTTACAGACGTGTTACTACACGATGGTAAACGTCACCCTGGAACTACTTTATACAGACGTGTTACTACACGATGGTAAACGTCACCCTGGTACTACTTTTTACAGACGTGTTACTACACGATGGTAAACGTCACCCTGGAACTACTTTTTACAGACGTGTTACTACACGATGGTAAACATCACCCTGGAACTACTTTTTACAGACGTTTTACTACACGATGGTAAACATCACCCTGGAACTACTTTTTACAGACGTGTTACTACACGATGGTAAACGTCACCCTGGAACTACTTTTTACAGACGTGTTACTACACGATGGTAAACGTCACCCTGGAACTACTTTTACAGACGTGTTACTACACGATGGTAAACGTCACCCTGGAACTACTTTTTACAGATGTGTTACTACACGATGGTAAACATCATCCTGGAACTACTTTTTACAGACATGTTACTACACGATGGTAAACATCACCCTGGAACTACTTTTTACAGACATGTTACTACACGATGGTAAACGTCACCCTGGAACTACTTTTTACAGATGTGTTACTACACGATGGTAAACATCACCCTGGAACTACTTTTTACAGACATGTTACTACACGATGGTAAACATCACCCTGGAACTACTTTTTACAGACGTGTTACTACACGATGGTAAACGTCACCCTGGAACTACTTTTACAGACGTGTTACTACACGATGGTAAACGTCACCCTGGAACTACTTTTACAGACGTGTTACTACACGATGGTAAACGTCACCCTGGAACTACTTTTTACAGATGTGTTACTACACGATGGTAAACATCATCCTGGAACTACTTTTTACAGACATGTTACTACACGATGGTAAACGTCACCCTGGAACTACTTTTTACAGATGTGTTACTACACGATGGTAAACATCACCCTGGAACTACTTTTTACAGACATGTTACTACACGATGGTAAACATCACCCTTGAACTACTTTTTACAGACGTGTTACGACACGATGGTAAACGTCATCCTGGAACTACTTTTTACAGACGTGTTACTACACGATGGTAAACATCACCCTGGAACTACTTTTTACAGACATGTTACTACACGATGGTAAACATCACCCTGGAACTATGAGTTGATCAGATTTGTAAATCACTGAATCCTGTTTTTATTTAAAGTTCACACAGAGTCTCGCGTTTTCATAATTGGGGTTATAATTGCATAAAATAGTTATATGAGGAAAGTTTCCCCGATATGAGGTTCGGCCCAGAAGTGGTTTCGTTTTTCCATCGCATTTCATTTTTCAAAAAAAGTCCTGAAATTTGCTGCATGCAAGCGAATCATCCCAATAACCAACTATATATTTAGAAAAATGTTATTTTTATGTAGATACAGTTTGGAAAAAATGCTACACTGTCGTTTCACCATCAATAATTATTGTAAATAAAGCATAATAAATAATATTTCACTTCAAGCTTTTTTATCATCAGTTTTTGCTGTAACATGTCTATAAAGACAGCGTGAATCGAAAAATCTGTTTTTACAAAATTTGCGTCTTCACTTTCATGTTGTGAACTGTATAGGAACTTTGTTTGTTGACCTGGAGGTAAACGGTATTTTTCCCATGTCTGGCAACTGAGTTTCATTGCAATCAACACAGAATATTCTGTGGATGTCGCGGACATGTTTCACCTTCTGTCCAGTCACAATAAATGAAAAGCATAAACTATGACATAAAAACAGCATTATATGACCCGCTGTTGGTTGAAACTCCAATATGTCAAAAATTCCTGACACAACTTTATAAAATATTCCATTTTTTTCTGGCAGAATTCAGCTTCCATTGATTAAATGTGATTTACAGATATTTTTCCCTCCAACATGTTGTCTGGTCTATATTGTATCACATGATATGTGGATCAAATCGTGTCCATTAGCAAACTGTGGATCTGGATTTGCTGAACTTCAACATAAGATTCCCAAACTGAGTCTTTAAGAGAAGGAGCATATCTCTCACAACTTAAGGTTTTCTCATCAATATTTCAAATTTTCGTTTAAAAAAAAAGCCATCAGCATTTAAACCTGAGATTCAAATTTGCAAAACTCTAGTTTTTTCCTTCATCTTTAGAAAGAACTGTGTAGTTGTAGCCTCATTCCTCATCTCACCTCAGATCAGACATGAACTAACCCTGGTAAAGACAAAAGTACGACAAATATTCTCAAAATAGAAACATTTGGATGCTCGTGTCGGCTAAAAGTCAGTAAACACTAGAAATGCGGGTCCTGTTACATTAACGTTTTGGTGTTTGTGAGGTTGGTGATGGACAGTCGCGATGAGGCTGCCGTCAGACGACAGTGCTGATGTCATCGGCCTCGTCGGGTTTCTTGGGCTTGCTGGGGAGAGACTTGAGGTACTCTAGGTGACGTCGAGCGTCCTCCTGGTTCTGACGAACATAATACACCACGTATGAAATGACCATCGCAAACCAGCCGAACATGGTGACCAGCATCGCGTAATCTGTGGTCCTTTTTGGAAGGTTACATAAGTCGGTGTCCACCGCCAAAAAAGGCCGTCCCTCCTGATCGAGGAGCTCGGAGCTCCTGCAGAGAACCCGGGCGGCGGCCTCGTGGTTGTGGGCCATCCCGCCGATGGCCTGCTGAAGGGCGCAGTCGCAGTGCCAGGGGTTGTCGTCCACGATGACCCGCGCCTTCAGACGAGTAAACGCATCCTTGTGCACGCTAGTGATGCGGTTGTGGGAGAGGTCCAGCACCTGCAGCGTAGCCTCTATCCCACTGAAGGCCCCCTCCCCGAGCGTCTCCACCGCGTTGGAGGACAGGTTCAGCTCCCTCAAAAGCCGGAGTCCATGGAAGGCTTGATCCGGCACGGCGCCTATCTGGTTGTGGTCCAGCCTCAGCAGGACGGTGTCCACCGGCAGACTGGGGGGAATTTCCTTGAGGCGGGACTGACTGCAGCTGACATTGAGGCCGTGGAGGTGGGGGTCGCGTTGGCAGGTGCAGCCCTTTGGACACATGCTGGCCGAGGGGAAGCACAGGGCCATGAGGACGAGGCTCTGAAGGAGCAGGCACATGGGGATGGAGCGCGACAACCACAAGTCCAACAGAGTCATACTGACCGGCTGTCAGCAGCATCCCGCCGGGGGCCACAACTCCACCGCTGGTCCCTTACACACATGGCATGGTGGCAGCTGGTCCTCACAGTCCCCCCACTACAGGCAGCAGTGTGTGGACAGATGTTATCATGCTGTGTTGTGGCCTGAAACGAGATCAAACAGATGCAGAGTGATATTTTATCCATTTCACTGCCATTATTGTTTCAAAGTCAAGTGTGATAGTTTTTATTTAACACAAATAGTTAATGAAGAAACCTGACCAAACTCTAAATTTCCAGAGAAATCTTCTCTTCTTGAATTGATTTTAACTAACTTTCCCCTTAAGTATTCAAGCACTGGTGTATTTGTAAATGATATAAGTGATCATCGTGCTATAGCAATTGTCCGACAAGCTAAACTCCGCAAACCAAGGTCTGGCTTAACAGTGAAACGAGGTATGAAATATTTCTCGGAGCAGGCCGTCCATCATGATTTTGCATTTTGACTGGTCATGAATGTCACTTTTTGATGATGTAGAATTTGGCCACAACAAGGCTTTTAGATGTTCTGCTCCCGCAGGAATAACATGCAGAACATGTTCAAGCTGTCATGTTTCATAACTTTGGGCAAGTTTAAGTCAATTTTAAAAGACAGAGAGACTAGTTCTCTTGGCTCTTGCAACTGCCCAAATGATTTCTATTTCTGGTTTTATCAGCGTTAGGGGTTGGCCAGGTTGGCCCTGGCGACCTGTCCAGGTGAACCCGCCTCTCGCCTGATAGCTGGGATAGGCTCCAGCAACCCCCGCGACCCTGAACTGGATAAGCGGTACAGAAAATGACTGACTTCTGGTTCTATTGTGGGTTTTATGTTTGTGTTTTATGTTGTTGATTTCATGCTGCGGTCTTGGCCAGGTCACTCTTTAAAAATGTTTTTTCATCTCAACGAATTTTATTCCTG
>JALJCO010000662.1:0-50000 GCA_023101725.1 Atherinomorus stipes | reverse complement strand
CTTCATGAATGCGGCCGAAGACTCATCCTGTCTCAGAGTGAGTCATCATCCTGCAGTAAATCAACACAATGAAGTAGCCATGACCTGTGGTGCTCACATTCAGAAACACTACAGTTACCATCCTAAACATTTCAGCTACTTTCTCACATTTATCTGCAGTTTTCAACATGAAAACAAGCATTTTACTGCTAAATGGGCCTCAGCAGACAGAAGCGTGCATGGACAGAGCAGATGAGGCTTTTCAGCTCACATCCAGGTCCGGACAAAAGTTCTGGCCTTACCCTAGAACTGGGCAATAAATCCATTTCAGCAGTACATTTAAATTTTCTGTACATGATTTTAAAAATCTGGATCTCCCAGAGACACACACATGCACACACACAAAGCTAAAGACAGCAGCTAGCAGGAGGAGCTGCTCCACCAGAGAAAATAAGATGTTGGACTTATTTTATGCAAATACTAAGAATGCATATAGCTCCTCTGCCCTGCCTCCTTTAGGAAGATCAGATCATAATCTGGTTCTTCTCACCTCCACCTACAAGCCCATCGTTCAGCAGCAACCAGTCATTAGGAGGATGATTAAAACCTGGTCTACTGAGGCTGAAGATGCTCTGAGAGGGTGCTTTGAGGCCACAGACTGGAATGTCCTCTGTGAACCTCATGGAGATGACATCAACACCATGACTGAGTGTGTGACAGATTACATAAACTTCTGTGTGGACAACATCGTTCCAACAAGAACAGTGAGGTGCTTCCCCAATAACAAACCCTGGATCAGCAGTGACCTGAAAAAGCTGCTGAACATCAAAAAGAAAGCTTTCAGGGATGGAGACAGGGAGTTACTGAAGACCACACAAAAACAACTGAAAACACAGACTAAGAAGTGAAGGAGGACGACAGGAAGAAGTTGGAGAGCAGCTCCAGCAGAACAACGTGAGGGATGTGTGGTCGGGAATGAAGAAGATCACTGGCTTCAAGATAAAGGGGGACCAGACTGATGGAGGTCTGGACAGAGCTAACGAACTGAACATGTTCTTCAATAGGTTCAGTTCCCCCCTGCCGACAACCCAACACACCACACACCCTCCATGAGCCCACAGCTTTCCTGTCCCACCCCCACTCTGTCACCCTGCACCTCAGTCATGGACCTGAACACAGCCTCCTCTCCCCCCACATCAGGACATCATGAGACCTCCTCTGTCTCCGTATCAGGACATCCTGAGACCTCCTCTGTCTCCACATCAGGACATCCTGAGACCTCCTCTGTGTCCACATCAGGACATCCTGAGACCTCCTCTGTCTCCACATCAGGACATCCTGAGACCTCCTCCGTCTCCACATCAGGACATCCTGAGACCTCCTCTGTCTCCACATCAGGACATCCTGAGACCTCCTCTGTCTCCACATCAGGACATCCTGAGACCTCCTCCGTCTCCACATCAGGACATCCTGAGACCTCCTCCGTCTCCACATCAGGACATCCTGAGACCTCCTCTGTCTCCACATCAGGACATCCTGAGACCTCCTCCGTCTCCACATCAGGACATCCTGAGACCTCCTCTGTCTCCACATCAGGACATCCTGAGACCTCCTCTGTCTCCACATCAGGACATCCTGAGACCCTCCTCTGTCTCCACATCAGGACATCCTGAGACCTCCTCTCCCTCCACATCAGGACATCCTGAGACCTCCTCTGTCTCCACATCAGGACATCCTGAGACCTCCTCTGTCTCCACATCAGGACATCCTGAGACCTCCTCTCCCTCCACATCAGGACATCCTGAGACCTCCTCTGTCTCCACATCAGGACATCCTGAGACCTCCTCTGTCTCCACATCAGGACATCCTGAGACCTCCTCTGTCTCCACATCAGGACATCCTGAGACCTCCTCTGTCTCCACATCAGGACATCCTGAGACCTCCTCTGTCTCCACCTCCAGCCTGACTGTCTCCTGTGACCAGGTCAAGAAACAACTGGAGAAACTGAACCGGAACAAGGCTGCAGGTCCAGATGGTGTCAGTCCCAGAGTTCTCAAGACCTGCTCAGAACAACTATGTCCGGTTCTCCAGACCCGCTCAGAACAACTATGTCCGGTTCTCCAGACCTGCTCAGAACAACTATGTCCGGTTCTCCAGACCTGCTCAGAACAACTATGTCCGGTTCTCCAGACCCGCTCAGAACAACTATGTCCGGTTCTCCAGACCCGCTCAGAACAACTATGTCCGGTTCTCCAGACCTGCTTAGAACAACTATGTCCGGTTCTCCAGACCTGCTCAGAACAACTATGTCCGGTTCTCCAGACCTGCTCAGAACAACTATGTCCAGTTCTCCAGCACCTTTTTAACACCAGCCTGAGACAGAACAGAGTTCCTGTGCTGTGGAAAACATCCTGTCTTGTTCCAGTCCCTAAAAAACCACAACCAGCTGAACCAGATGACTACAGACCAGAACCAGAACCAGGACCAGAACCAAATGACTACAGACCAGAACCAGAACCAGGACCAGACCAGATGACTACAGACCAGAACCAGGACCAGAACCAGATGACTACAGACCAGTTGCTCTGACATCTCACATCATGAAAGTCCTGGAGAGACTCTTACTGGCTCACCTCAACAAGCAAGTGAACACCTTTCAGGGCCCATTACAGTTCTCATATGGTAATGGGGGGGGGGGGGGGGGGGGGTTGAAGACGCCATCATGTTCCTGCTTCAGAGAGCCCACTCTCATCTGGACCAGTCAGGCAGCACTTTGAGGGTCATGTTCTTTGATTTTTCAAGTGCCTTTAATACTATTCAGCTGCTTTGCTATGTCAGAAGCTCCATAACTTCCAGGTGGATCCTCCACAACCACCTGGATTTACGACTACCTAACAAACAGACCACAGTTTGTGAGACTGAAAGGTTGTGTGTCTGAGATGGTGGTCAGCAGCACTGGAGCACCACAAGGAACTGTACTCTCACCATTCCTCTTTACACTGTACACCTCAGACTTCCAGTACAACTCTGATCCTGTCATCTGCAGAAATACTCTGATGACTCTGCAGTTGTGGGGTGTATCAGTGATGGACAAGAAGCCGAGTACAGGGAACTGGTCAGTCAGTTTGTGAAATGGTAACAATCAGCTCATCTTAGATACCAGCAAGACTAAAGAGATGATTGTTGACTTCAGGAGGAGCAAGAATAAGCAGCATAGTCCTGTCTACATCCTGGAAGAGGAGGTGGAGGTGGTGGAGAACTACAAATACCTGGAGTTCAGCTGGACAACAGACTCGACTGGAAATGCAACACTGACTACATCTACAAGAAAGGTCAGAGCAGACTCTACAGACCAGAACCAGAACCAGGACCAGAACCAGGAAATGCAACAGTGACTACATCTACAAGAAAGGTCAGAGCAGACTCTACTTCTTAGGGAAGCTGAGATCATTCAACGTCTGCACCAAGATGTTGCAGATCTTCTACAAGTCTGTTGTGGAAAGTGACATCAGCTTTGCAGCATCTGCTTGGGAAGCAGCATCAGAACCAGAACCAGAACCAGAATCAGAGACTTGAAGAAACTAAACAAGCTGATCAAGAAAGCTGGTTCTGTGCTGGGGCAGCAGCATCACCTTGACCAACAAATCTGACTGATTGGCTCATTATTGTTGCACTGTTAGTTTTTACATTATTGTTATGTTGTGTGTTTATGTTATATTGTTAGAAAAAAAGATGAAGAGAGACAATATTACAACTCTGAATTTCCCTCCTGGGATAAATAAAGTATTTTTCATGTTCGTTTTTCATTCTTTTCTCTCCTCCACCTGCTCTAACAGCTGCTGATGTGTAGAATCAGCTGATCTTTCTTCTCTGCGGTGTCTCTTATACCGTTTCTGCTCAATGCCAGAGTTTTGGGTACGAAGCCTGTGGGGGGGGCATGTGGGGGAGACGAGCTGCACATTCTGGTTGGTCTGGCTGCATCGGTGTCGTGTTTTCCACCACCGCAGGTCCGCACATGCTGAGACACTGCTGCTGCTAAAAGATGGAGAACAGGAGCCTCTCAGACCCCAGCTCAGACTCCAGGATGATGAAGAAGCAACCTGGAGTCTGACCGGCCCCCACGGCAGGGGGGCGTTTTTCAGTACAACACCGGCACCGGAGTAAGACGGGAGGAAACGACGGGAGTAAGACGGGAGGAAACAACCGGAGTAAGACAGGAGTTAACAACCGGAGTAAGACAGGAGTTAACAACCGGAGTAAGACAGGAGTTAACAACCGGAGTAAGACAGGAGTAAATGACCAGAGTAAGACGGGAGGAAACGACCGGAGTAAGACGAGAGGAAACAACTGGAGTAAGACGAGAGGAAACAACCGGAGTAAGACGGGAGGAAACAACCGGAGTAAGATGGGAGAAAACGACCAGAGTAAGACGGGAGGAAACGACCGGAGTAAGACGGGAGTAAATGACCGGAGTAAGACGGGAGTTAACAACTGGAGTAAGACAGGAGTAAATGACCAGAGTAAGACCGGAGTAAACGACCAGAGTAAGACAGGAGGAAACGACCAGAGTAAGACGGGAGGAAACGACCAGAGTAAGACGGGAGGAAACAACCGGAGTAAGATGGGAGAAAACGACCGGAGTAAGACGAGAGGAAACAACCGGAGTAAGATGGGAGAAAACGACCGGAGTAAGACGAGAGGAAACAACCGGAGTAAGATGGGAGAAAACGACCGGAGTAAGACGAGAGGAAACAACCGGAGTAAGATGGGAGAAAACGACCAGAGTAAGACGGGAGGAAACGACCGGAGTAAGACGGGAGTAAATGACCGGAGTAAGACGGGAGTTAACAACTGGAGTAAGACAGGAGTAAATGACCAGAGTAAGACCGGAGTAAACGACCAGAGTAAGACAGGAGGAAACGACCGGAGTAAGACAGGAGTAAATGACCGGAGTAAGACGGGAGTTAACAACTGGAGTAAGACAGGAGTAAATGACCGGAGTAAGACAGGAGTAAATGACCGGAGTAAGACAGGAGTTAACAACTGGAGTAAGACAGGAGTAAATGACCGGAGTAAGACAGGAGTTAACAACTGGAGTAAGACGGGAGACAGGATGATTACGTCATCAGCAGCCGCAGGCCCCCGAGCCGATCTGGAAAGCCGAGCACATCTGGTACCTACATGGGGTTCTGCCGGAGGTTTTTCCTTCCCACTGTCGCCACCACTCCGTGCTTGCTCAGGATGGGGGATGGGACCGGGTCAAGTCCAGATTCCAGTTAGTTTCCGTAGCTCGGCTGTTCTCTGTCTGTTAAGACTCTGAGGTGACATTGTCATGAATGGGCGCTATACAAATAAAGTTGAATTGAATTGAATTGAACGGGAAAATAATCTTTTATGTCTGTAAATCAGAGGGTGCTGACAGATTTCTGTAGGGACCGTTGAGGCAACTACATCCAGACCACTCGACAGGTCTGTATCTGCCATGAGCCTGTGAGCTCAGAGGCAACAATGATGTCAATCAGCAGCCTGTGAGGAAGTGTTTTCACAGCGAGGACCAGCAGCTCCCAAGATAAACAGCAGCCATTTATTTATCCAGCTGCTGCTAGAAGAAAAGAGCTGCTGTTGTATGGAAACAGGCTTTGTGGTGAATTTGTTAAAGAGCATTGTGCGTATGGAAGGCGCAGTCTTCAGACACGAGTCCTCATTATTTCATTCTGTGAAAACCACCTCATAAATTACTTCACGTCATGGATTTTACCCATCAGGAAAAGTCACAGCACAAACGCAAGAACAAAAGCTGTAAGAAGATCCGGAGGGACTGAACAACATGCCAGAGCCATCATAGAATAGTGATAAAGATGTTATTTCCCTGCCTGGAATAGCTTTCAAGTCAAAAGTGCAAAGTTTACATGGTGTAATTTACTAGTGTGTTACAGATGATTACTATAACGTTCCTTTATAAATGATTTTATAAATACTGACTTAAAACTAAAACAGTTGCTCTAATAAATTCAAGTGTTGATCTGTTTTGCTTATGAAATACATTGAACATGAAAGACAAACAAGAAGATGCAGAAGCCCTCACAGGGACGTCTATAAAGGTTTATTGTCTCCAACATCGAGTCATTAACATCTGAGTACCTACGAATACTTTCATTTCTGCACAGTCGGAACCAACACACCATGAGGCCATCAAGGCATCTAAATTTGAACAAAAATGACTGTGGGAAGGAAAATCCACTCACCTGCTGCTTTATCAGCTCCATCCGCTCATCTACGCCCAACGCCTTAATCTGCCCGGTAACATGAATATTCACACAGACTCACCAGAACTGATGGAGGAACGTTGCTGGTCTGATGAGTCTCCATTCAGCTCCACATTCAGATGCTCGGCTCACAATCAGCTGGGAACATCATGAAAGCATGGATCCATCCTGCCTCGTATCAATGGTTCAGCTTGGTGGTGGTGGTATAATGATGTGGGAGAGATTTTCTCAGCCCACCTGAGTATTGTTACTGACCATGTCCATCCCTTCCTGACAGCAGTGTAGCATCCTCTGATGCTGCTTCCAGCAGGATGATGATGTCATGCAGATGACATCATCTCCACCTGCTTTCTGGAACATGACCATGAGTTCACTGCCACTAACGTTGTGTTTATTCAGAGACTCCAGCTGTGTTGGAAATCATCCACTCACTCCCTACTCCCTACATAGTGTATATGATGTAGTCCAGTATATCATGTAGACTATGTAGGGAACGATGGGAGGAGACTTCGGATGCTACGTGGGGTGACGTCAGCAGATGTGGTAGGTATCGCTGCGACGTGCAGTAGCGGTAGCTAACAGTTATGAACAACAGACAGCTTTCCTGCTACCAAGAAACACCATTATTGTTAAAAGCCACTAAAGCAAATGTTGGTACTTTAACGTTACTCACATTTATTTATACGAAAAGCTGCTTCGCCATTTTCTTCTTCTGCAATCACAAAACACGGCCGCATTGCATTGTGGTATACGGGAGTAAAATGCAGGGTACATCGCTTGTACACTTACATTCACAGTGCATTGTGGGTATTTTGTAGTGGACGATGTAGTGGATGAAAAGTAGTGAAGAGAATTTCAACAACACTACAAAATGGCGTGCTCACTATACAGTGTTGTTGAAGTTAAGGTTTGCTGTAGATGATGCCTTACATAGAGGCCATTCCCTCTGCCTCCTTCACTGCCGTATATGGATATACGCAGAGTGACACGGAAATGTCACTGGAGAGTAAATGCACCTTTAACTTCCAGACATAAGGTCCAGGTTGGAAGAAACAAAAGTTATCCTTATCCTAGGGTTATTGGCTAACCCTACAAAGAAACTCTGCGGCACCCCTGGCTAAATCCATAATAACACCATTATTTGTCCCATTTTCACCATAAAACATCATCACTATGTTGCTAAAGCCCCGTTTCCACCCGCGGGTCTGGGTCGGGCCGGGTCGGGTGGGTTTTGGTACGGATGTGTTGATTTCATGTTGCGTCCCCACAGCAATTGCCCCCTTACCCTGGAGGTGAAGTATTAACCAGAAAGCGCTGCTACGTGAACGCGTGACATCATCGCCCTGCAACACCTTTTACCCAAAGCACCACAGAGACAGAAACAAAGGAGTCACCCTGCTTTGATCCATCCGGCCTCGTATCAACGGTTCAGGTTGGTGGTGGTGGTTTTATGGTGTGGGAGAGATTTTATGGCCCACAGCCAGATGGCAGGCTAGCATTAATGATGCATAGCATAGCTGCTATACTATAGCAGGACCAATAGAGGAAAAGGCATCTCTGATTAAAGGATGGACACTGTCAGCAGGCGAGTCAGAAGATTTTAGCTTCATATTCTTGAAACTGAGGCTGTTTTAATTAAATACATATTTAGGTTGGTAACATTTCTACATCTAAAAAAAACCAAAAAGGCAAAAATAGCAATAAAATGACGTGTAGTTTAAAGAGTTAAACAGTCTTTGCTGCAGAGATGATCTTTGTTTGGCTTCAACGTTCCTTTGGACAGACACTCAAGTCTCCAACGCTTCACAGCTTTGATGTCACTCCACAAATTTGGACGAGTTTCTGTAAATCTTTTACATAAAATCCCAGTTTATCTACATATATCAGTAATGTCTGCAGAAAATAAGACTGCTGGCCCGTCAACAAGCCAGCTTAGCCAACAAGAACCCCCACCAGGACAAAACCAATGATTCCTCTGAATGCCAGAAATATCCCCAAAACAAAATCAATGGCCTTTGTGCTCTAAAATCAAAGGTGAAGTCTTCAATTTCCCTTGCTTCCTGTGCTGCATCATGTGTGTGATGAAGCAGAAACGTCACAGAGGATCGAGCACAATGCTGTGACTTGGCTTTTACGCATTTCCAATAAAAGAATCTGCATTGGACGTGTCCATAGTGCTTTACTTTACTGCTGACCAGGACTGCCTCCACGTATGATCATGACCATCGATGGAAGAGTTGCTGAGATATTTCAGTCTGGATCAAAGTGATGGACTGAAGACTGACACCGTCATCCCATCAGCACAGAGCTGCTAAAAATGAAAATGGCTGTCAGGTCGAATTTGGAACCATTAGCTTGAAGCATCTTTCTGCTGACATGAGCTTGTCACTGTAAGATGTCTCATTTTTGTGTGTTTGACCAAAAGCTTCGTACTCAATAAGATCCCAAACAGCTCCAAGCTTAAAGATGACCTCTCATTTTTGTAGTTTAATAAACCTTAGTGTCTCTGTCACGCTGTGATCCTGTGATTTACAATCGCTGTCCACTTCATCAGGACCACCTTCTAGTACCAGTTAGACCCCTTTTCCCTCCAGAACTGCTTAAAATCCAGGCGTCATCAAACCAGAAAGGTGCTGGAAACATCCCTGAGATTTTACTCCATGTTGACATGATAGAATCACACAACTGCTGCAGATTCATGTAGAGAATCTCCCGTTCCACCCGAGTACCCTGTACTTTAAAAAGTCTCTGTGTTGGTTTAGAAGAATCCACAATCATGGGGAAGATGCTGATCTGACAGTTGTGCAGAAAACCATCATTGACTCCCTGCACGAGGTGGAAAGACACAAAAAGTGATAGAAAAGAAGCTGGATGTTCTCAGAGTGTCTCAAAGCACATTAATGGACAGTTAAGTGGAAGGAAGAAGTGTGGAAGAAAACGGTGTAGAAGCCGGAGGGCTGACAGCAGCCTGGAGAAGATGGTCAGGAAAGGACCTTTCAGACGTGTGGAGGACTTCATAAGGAATGGACCTGTGAGCTTCATCAGGTCCAGCATCAATGCAGCCGTCTACCAGGACATTTTGGACACCTTCATGCTTGCTTCAGTGGACCAGCTGTATGGGGATGCAGACTTCATCTTCGAGCAGGACTTGGCACCTGCCCACACTGCCAAAACTACCAAATCCTGCTTCAACAACCATGGATCACCATGCTGGATTGGCCCGCAAACCCACCTGACCTGAACCCCATTGAAGACATGTGGGACATCGTCAGAGAAAGCTGAACGGGAAGAGAGCAAACAATAAAGAAGAGCTCAAGGCTGTGATGGAAGCATGTTGGTCTCCATAACAGCTGAGATATGCCACAAGCTGCTAGCATCCATGCCACGCCGGGTTAAAGCTGCTAGCATCCATGCCACGCCGAGTTAAAGCTGCTAGCATCCATGCCACGCCGGGTTAAAGCTGCTAGCATCCATGCCACGCCGAGTTAAAGCTGCTAGCATCCATGCCACGCCGGGTTAAAGCTGCTAGCATCCATGCCACATTGGGTTAAAGCTGCTAGCATCCATGCCACGCCGGGTTAAAGCTGCTAGCATCCATGCCACGCCGGGTTAAAGCTGCTAGCATCCATGCCACGCCGGGTTAAAGCTGCTAGCATCCACGCCGGGTTAAAGCTGCTAGCATCCACGCCACGCCGGGTTAAAGCTGCTAGCATTCACGCCACGGCGGGTTAAAGCTGCTAGCATCCACGCCACGCCGGGTTTAAGCTGCTAGCATCCACGCCACGCCGGGTTAAAGCTGCTAGCATCCACGCCACGCCGGGTTTAAGCTGCTAGCATCCACGCCATGCCGGGTTAAAGCTGCTAGCATCCACGCCACGCCGGGTTAAAGCTGCTAGCATCCATGCCACGCCGGGTTAAAGCTGCTAGCATCCACGCCACGCCGGGTTAAAGCTGCTAGCATCCACGCCACGCCGGGTTAAAGCTGCTAGCATCCACGCCACGCCGGGTTAAAGCTGCTAGCATCCACGCCACGGCGGGTTTAAGCTGCTAGCATCCACGCCACGCCGGGTTAAAGCTGCTAGCATCCACGCCACGCCGGGTTAAAGCTGCTAGCATCCACGCCACGCCGGGTTAAAGCTGCTAGCATCCACGCCACGCCGGGTTAAAGCTGCTAGCATCCACGCCACGCCGGGTTAAAGCTGCTAGCATCCACGCCACGCCGGGTTAAAGCTGCTAGCATCCATGCCACGCCGGGTTAAAGCTGCTAGCATCCGTGCCACGCCGGGTTATAGCTGCTAGCATCCATGCCACGCCGGGTTAAAGCTGCTAGCATCCATGCCACGCCGGGTTAAAGCTGCTAGCATCCGTGCCACGCCGGGTTAAAGCTGCTAGCATCCGTGCCACGCCGGGTTATAGCTGCTAGCATCCATGCCACGCCGGGTTAAAGCTGCTAGCATCCACGCCACGCCGGGTTAAAGCTGCTAGCATCCACGCCACGCCGGGTTAAAGCTGCTAGCATCCATGCCACGCCGGGTTAAAGCTGCTAGCATCCATGCCACGCCGGGTTAAAGCTGCTAGCATCCATGCCACGCCGGGTTAAAGCTGCTAGCATCCATGCCACGCCGGGTTATAGCTGCTAGCATCCATGCCACGCCGGGTTAAAGCTGCTAGCATCCATGCCACGCCGGGTTAAAGCTGCTAGCATCCATGCCACGCCGGGTTATAGCTGCTAGCATCCATGCCACGCCGGGTTAAGGAGTCTTTCATGCAAAAGGACCAAACCAAGTACTAAGTACACATGCAGGATTTTACTGCAGGAGGACGCATATTTTTGGATTTAAAGTCCTGTTTAAATTGATTTCATGCAATATTCTAATTTTTTGAGTTTTTGAATTTGAGGTTTTCTTAAGCTGCAACTTCTAATCAGCAACATCCAAACAAACAAAAGCTTGAAATATATTGACTTGCATATTATTTATCTATACAATATGCAAATGGAACCTTTCAAGTTGAATTGCAGAAATACATGAACTTTTTCAGGATATTCTAATTTTTTGGTTAGTACCTGTGGATGTAAATATATATATATATACCGTACCGTCTTCTTCCGCTTATCCGAGATCGGGTCGCGGGGGCAGCTGCCTAAGCAGGGAAGCCCAGACTTCCCTCCCCCCGGCCACAGCCGCCAGCTCATCCGGGGGGATCCCGAGGCGTTCCCAGGCCAGCCGGGAGACGTAGTCCCTCCAGCGTGTCCTGGGTCTCCCCCGGGGTCTGGTCCCGGTGGGACGTGCCTGGAACACCTCACCAGGGAGGCGTCCAGGAGGCATCCTAACCAGATGCCCGAGCCTCCTCATCTGGCTCCTCTCTATACGGAGGAGCAGCGGCTCTACTTTGAGCCCCTCCCGGATGACCGAGCTCCTCACCCTATCTCTAAGGGAGAGCCCGGCCCCCCTGCGGAGGAAACTCATTTCGGCCGCTTGTACCCGCGATCTCGTTCTTTGGGTCATGACCCACAGCTCATGGCCATAGGTGAGGGGGGGAATGTAGATGGACGGTAAATCGAGAGCTTCTCCTTCTGGCTCAGCTCCTTCTTCACCACGACGGACCGATGCAGAGTCCTCATCACTGCAGACGCCGCACCGATCCGTCTGTCCATCTCCCGTCCATTTTTCCCTCACTCGTGAACAAGACCCCGAGATACTTAAACTCCTCCACCTGGGGCAGGACCTCACTCCCGACCCGGAGAGGACACTCCCCCCTTTTCCGGGCGAGGACCATGGTCTCGGATTTGGAGGTGCTGATTCTCATCCCGGCCGCGTCACACTCGGCTGCAAATCGCCCCAGCGAGAGCTATATATATATATATATATATATATATATAACATATACATATACATATACATGTGTGTGTGTGTGTGTGTGTGTGTGTGTGTGTAAACAAATATTAAATAGAAACAACGATGCAATAAACAGATTTTTAAAAAAGTCTGGAAATATTCTGAGGGGGGGGTATCGGCCAACACACCTGACGTATTGGCTGATGCTAATACCAGCAGAAGACACATATATCGGTCTAAAATGTTGCCCCATCAGTCTCTCTTTAATGTACATGGTCAGCAACAATACTCAGGTAGGCTGTGGTGGTTAATGGTAATTAGGAGCCCAAAGTGGACCAAGAAAACCTCCCCCACACCATTACACCACCACCACCAAGCTTAACCGTTGATACAAGGCAGGATGGATCCATGCTTTCATGATGTTTCCAGCAGATTCTGAGCCGAGCATCTGAATGTGGAGCTGAATGGAGACTCATCAGACCAGCAACGTTTGTCCATGCTGACGAAAAAAATTTAATGCAGCACAAGTTAAGAACGTGATTCTGAGTCGGTCTTCATGTCAGAGCTCTGTTATGAAGGAAGCTGTGAGAAGCCATCAGCAGCGTTTCTGACAAGTTCCTCCATTACTGTCAACAACACACCAATGTTTCACAGCGGAGATGCTCGTCAGCAGAGTTATGGACTCATCCACCGCTCAAACAACCATTTCCAACTGGGTAATGTTTGTTAAACTTCAGCTCCTGCTGCTGATCTGTCATGGTTCAGAAGTGTGGTCAGAGCCCGCAGGAGCAGAGTTATTGTGTAATCACCTCCTGCTGCTTTACAGAAGGACCAAGTGTAAAAATCTATCTTCAATAAGCCAACCGTTTCATTTCCAGTCCCAGCTGAAGTCCAGGGAAGGCTGGACGTCAGCTGAGCCCCGCTGAGCATCTGAACCGCTGACCTGAACAGGGGGGAGGACGTCGCGTAACCTTCAAGCCGGGCTGAGTTTCTGAAGGCGTGCATCCTGACGGAGGGCACGGTAATCTGAACTCCAGTCTGCTTCCATCTCATCTCCAGGCTGCACGGCCTCAAACTTCAGCCAGATCTGATCTGAAATCCTCCATCAAAGGCTTCACTGGAAAACCAGTCACCATCAGAGGTCTGACGCATTCGCGTCGGTCAGAAGAAGCTATGAACCTGAACACCACAGAGAGACAGAAGGAAGTCTGTGCTGAAGCTAAGTATGTTCAGTCACATGTGATATTCCAGGTTACGGGCTTTATGCTGTGTGTGTATGTGTGGGGATGGGAGGGAGGGGCTTTCATGTTTTTATTATTCAGGTTTTGGCTCAGCACTTTGTGTTGCATGCTTTGTATGAAAAGTGCTTTATAAATAAAGTTTGATTTGATTTAATAATATGAGCTTAAGTGACAAACTCCGACAAAGAACATTAAAGCCAATAAAAGCGCGGGAAAATTGTAGTTCACTCGTCATCCACTAGAGGCTGCAGACAGCAAATCCCCATGTTAAAAAGACCAACATCACAGCATAAACAAACATGTTTACAGCAGAATTATACATGTTTACTGCAGAATAAACATGTTAACAGTAGAAATAAACATGTTTACAGCAGAAATAAACATGTTCACAGCAGAACAAACATGTTTACAGCAGACATAAACATGTTTACAGCAGAAATAAACATGTTTACAGCAGATATAAAGATGTTTACAGCAGACATAAACATGTTTACAGCAGAAATAAACATGTTTACAGCAGATATAAAGATGTTTACAGCAGACATAAACATGTTTACAGCAGAAATAAACATGTTTACAGCAGAATTAACATGTTTACAGCAGAATTTACGTTTGCAGTAGAAATAAACATGTTTACTGCAGAATAAACATGTTTACAGCAGAAATAAACATGTTTACAGCAGAATTACCATGTTTGCAGTAGAAATAAACATGAATACAGCAGAATTTACATGTTTACAGCAGAAATAAACACGTTTACAGCAGATATAAACATGTTTACAGCAGAAATAAACATGTTTACAGCAGAATTAACATGTTTACAGCCGTTATAAACATGTTTACAGTAGAAATAAACATGTTTACAGCAGAATTTACATGTTTACAGCAGAAATAAACACGTTTACAGCAGATATAAACATGTTTACAGCAGAAATAAACATGTTTACAGCAGAATTAACATGTTTACAGCCGTTATAAACATGTTTACAGTAGAAATAAACATGTTTACAGCAGAATTAACATGTTTACAGCAGAAATAAACACGTTTACAGCAGAATAAGCATGTTTACTGCAGACATAAACATGTATACAGCAGGAATAAACATGTTTACAGCAGAACAAACATGTTTACAGCAGAATAAACGTGTTTACAGCAGAAATAAACATGTTTACAGCAGAATAAACTTGTCTGTTCAGTCTGGTTCAAACATCACTTTAAGTTAAAGTAAAGTTTACCTTCATATCACCTGGGGGGCGGGGGGTTAGTTTTTTTATGACTCATCTGTTAAGATGTTTTTTAATCTGGAAACTACGCCGGCAGACGGGATGTCGGCCTGCCGGCTGGTGTGTTGTTGCCAACTTAGCGGCTTTGGTGCCATATTTATCGAGTTTTCAGACCGCTGTAGTGGCTTTTTTTTTTTTATAAAGTGACGAGCGACAAATCTAGCAGGTTTTTCTGGTGGTATGGGAGGCTGACGTGAAAGCATGTGTTGTTTACTCTTCTTTCACAGCAGGTGCTCCTGCACGCCCCCCCTCCCTCGAACCAAATGCAGCTCCCAGCTGTGATTGAAGTCCTCCGTTATAACCGTCTCTGTCTCTCCAGATCATGACGTCAGACATTTTTCAAGGCTTCCTTTCATTTGTTTATTTCGAGCAGCTTTATGAGGATGTGATGACGGACTGCAGCACGTTTCAGGGGTGGAAGCTCCATTTAGTCTTTTTGCCCGTTACCAACACCTTCCTAGTAAAAACACAGAAGTTTTCCAAGAACTTCTTTAAACCACTGGACAAATGAGAATTTTAAGTGTATACGAGCCCAATGACCCCACCCACTGATCTGGCAGCCGCTGTATGAAATCTGCAGTCCAGACACGTTTCAGGAAAATAAAACAAAGATATTACTCCTCCAGTGTACCAGCAAAGAAAAGAGCGGAACATTTTCAGATGAAATGAAAGCAAATGGAATAAAATGGAAGAGGAATCCCGGCCACAGATTCTCACGTCCCCGCCAATTTCATCTCATCAGAAAACCTCCAAACTTCATCTGTAAATCGTAATTTACAGAAAAACATGGAGGGAAAAATGAAGATGCTTAAAATAAGAAGTGAAGACTGTGTGGACTGCAGCCTTCATCAGCTTCCCGCCTCGGCTCCACTTCTACAGGAGACTAATCTGAGGGAAATCCGCCCGTTACCGCCGGCCTCAAAATTGGTCGCAATCACATTGTTTGTGCTTTTTCTGACACGGGAGGAGCATGCAATCAGCGTCTCTTCAGGCGGAGAAGCACTTACTGTCCCTCTGCATGCCGCTGTTTACTTTCCACCAGCAGCACCACGTGGATGACGGAGCGAGGCGGGCTGGTCGGAACCAGCTCCCGCTGAAGGGCACGGATGCAGAGAGGAAGGAGGAAACAATCATCCGTCACAGATTCAGTCTTACTGGTCTGACGGTCGCTGCTGAGGACGTGAAGCTGATTATTTACAGCAGAACCATCCGTTTTTCTTAAATCAACACTTATATTACTTTAGGTTGCATGCTACTTCTCAGTGTTTTGGTTTTAAAAAGGAATGTTCATTATTGGCTTTTTTACCGATATCTGATATACCGATATTTTCTAACTCTTAATTTCCAATGTAAACCGATACAGATCTCTGCAGATAACTGTGAATCTCCTGAACTCAGCCAGAAGAGTTCATGTTGGACATCTGGCTGCCACGTATCAGATACTAGCATATATCAGATACTACCATATATCAGATACTACCATATATCAGATACTAGCAGGTATTAGATACTACCATATATCAGATACTAGCAGGTATCAGATACTACCATATATCAGATACTAGCAGGTATTAGATACTACCGTATATCAGATACTAGCAGGTATTAGATACTACCATATATCAGATACTAGCATATATCAGATACTACCATATATCAGATACTAGCAGGTATCAGATACTAGCATATATCAGATACTAGCAGGTACTAGATACTACCATATATCAGATACTAGCAGGTATTAGGTACTACCATATATCAGATACTAGCAGGTATTAGGTACTACCATATATCAGATACTAGCAGGTACTAGACACTACCATATATCAGATACTAGCAGGTATTAGGTACTACCATATATCAGATACTAGCAGGTATTAGGTACTACCATATATCAGATACTAGCAGGTACTAGATACTACCATATATCAGATACTAGCATATATCAGATACTAGCAGGTACTAGATACTACCATATATCAGATACTAGCAGGTATTAGGTACTACCATATATCAGATACTAGCAGGTATTAGGTACTACCATATATCAGATACTAGCAGGTACTAGATACTACCATATATCAGATACTAGCAGGTATTAGGTACTACCATATATCAGATACTAGCAGGTATTAGGTACTACCATATATCAGATACTAGCAGGTATTAGGTACTACCATATATCAGATACTAGCAGGTATTAGATGCTACCATATATCAGATACTAGAAGGTATTAGGTACTACCATATATCAGATACTAGCAGGTATCAGATACTACCATATATCAGATACTAGCAGGTATTAGATGCTACCATATATCAGATACTAGCAGGTATTAGGTACTACCATATATCAGATACTAGCAGGTATCAGATACTACCATATATCAGATACTAGCAGGTATTAGATGCTACCATATATCAGATACTAGCAGGTATTAGATGCTACCATATATCAGATACTAGCAGGTATTAGGTACTACCATATATCAGATACTAGCAGGTATAAGATACTACCATATATCAGATACTAGCAGGTATAAGATACTACCATATATCAGATACTAGCAAGTATAAGATACTACCATATATCAGATACTAGCAGGTATTAGATGCTACCATATATCAGATACTAGCAGGTATTAGGTACTACCATATATCAGATACTAGCAGGTATCAGATACTACCATATATCAGATACTAGCAGGTATTAGATGCTACCATATATCAGATACTAGCAGGTATAAGATACTAGCATATATCAGATACTAGCAGGTATTAGATACTACCATATATCAGATACTAGCAGGTATAAGATACTACCATATATCAGATACTAGCAGGTATTAGGTACTACCATATATCAGATACTAGCAGGTATTAGGTACTACCACATATCAGATACTAGCAGGTATTAGATACTAGCATATATCAGATACTAGCAGGTATTAGATACTACCATATATCAGATACTAGCAGGTATAAGATACTTCCATATATCAGATACTAGCAGGCATTAGATACTACCACATATCAGATACTAGCAGGTATTTGATACTACCACATATCAGATACTAGCATATATCAGATACTAGCAGGTAAAAGATACTAGCATATATCAGATACTACCAGATACTAGCAGGTATAAGATACTACCATATATCAGATACTAGCAGGTATTAGGTACTACCACATATCAGATACTAGCAGGTATTTGATACTACCATATATCAGATACTACCACAGATCAGATACTAGCATATATCAGATACTAGCAGGTATTAAATACTACCATATATCAGATACTAGCAGGTACTAGGTACTACCACATATCAGATAGCAGGTATTTGATACTACCATAAATCAGATACTACCATATATCAGATACTAGCAGGTAAAAGATACTAGCATATATCAGATAGTACCATATATCAGATACTAGCAGGTATAAGATACTACCATATATCAGATACTAGCAGGTATTAGGTACTACCATATATCAGATACTAGCAGGTAAAAGATACTAGCATATATCAGATACTAGCAGGTATTAGATACTAGCATATATCAGATACTACCATATATCAGATACTAGCAGGTATTAGGTACTACCACATATCAGATACTAGCAGGTATTTGATACTACCATAAATCAGATACTACCATATATCAGATACTAGCAGGTATTAGATCCTAGCATATATCAGATACTACCATATATCAGATACTAGCAGGTATAAGATACTACCATATATCAGATACTAGCAGGTATTTGATACTACCATATATCAGATACTACCATATATCAGATACTAGCAGGTATAAGATACTACCATATATCAGATACTAGCAGGTATTAGGTACTACCACATATCAGATACTAGCAGGTATTTGATACTAGCATATATCAGATACTAGCAGGTATTTGATACTAGCATATATCAGATACTAGCAGGTATTAGATACTACCATATATCAGATACTACCAGGTATTAGATACTAGCATATATCAGATACTACCATATATCAGATACTAGCAGGTAAAAGATACTAGCATATATCAGATACTAGCAGGTATTAGATACTAGCATATATCAGATACTAGCAGGTATTAGATACTAGCATATATCAGATACTACCATATATCAGATACTAGCAGGTATAAGATACTACCATATATCAGATACTAGCAGGTATTAGGTACTACCACATATCAGATACTAGCAGGTATTTGATACTAGCATATATCAGATACTAGCAGGTATTTGATACTAGCATATATCAGATACTACCAGGTATTAGATACTAGCATATATCAGATACTACCATATATCAGATACTAGCAGGTATAAGATACTACCATATATCAGATACTAGCAGATATTAGGTACTACCACATATCAGATACTAGCAGGTATTTGATACTAGCATATATCAGATACTAGCAGGTATTTGATACTAGCATATATCAGATACTACCAGGTATTAGATACTAGCATATATCAGATACTACCATATATCAGATACTAGCAGGTATAAGATACTACCATATATCAGATACTAGCAGGTATTTGATACTACCATATATCAGATACTACCATATATCAGATACTAGCAGGTATTTGATACTAGCATATATCAGATACTAGCAGGTATTTGATACTACCATATATCAGATACTAGCAGATATTAGATACTACCATATATCCGATACTAGCAGGTATAAGATACTACCATATATCAGATACTAGCATATATCAGATACTACCATATATCCGATACTAGCAGGTATAAGATACTACCATATATCAGATACTAGCATATATCAGATACTACCATATATCAGATACTAGCAGGTATAAGATACTAGCATATATCAGATACTAGCAGGTATTAGATACTAGCATATATCAGATACTACCATATATCAGATACTAGCAGGTATTAGATACTACCATATATCAGATACTAGCAGGTATAAGATACTAGCATATATCAGATACTAGCAGGTATTAGATACTAGCATATATCAGATACTACCATATATCCGATACTAGCAGGTATAAGATACTACCATATATCAGATACTAGCATATATCAGATACTACCATATATCAGATACTAGCAGGTATAAGATACTAGCATATATCAGATACTAGCAGGTATTAGATACTAGCATATATCAGATACTACCATATATCCGATACTAGCAGGTATAAGATACTACCATATATCAGATACTAGCATATATCAGATACTACCATATATCAGATACTAGCAGGTATAAGATACTAGCATATATCAGATACTAGCAGGTATTAGATACTAGCATATATTAGATACTACCATATATCAGATACTAGCAGGTATTAGATACTACCATATATCAGATACTAGCAGGTATTAGATACTACCATATATCATGGACAGCATTTGTCTTACTAACGTCATGTAGTAGTATTATAGTAGTATTGTAGTATTGTCAGTCAGTGCTATTATAACTTATAACAGTTATAAATTACAATGAGGTGAAACGTGAGATTCTCACCATGAGGAGGAATTTTTGGGCCTAAACCATTCAGAGCTTTATAGACCAGCAGCAGAACTTTAAAGTCTATTCTCTGATGGACCGGCAGCCAGTGTAAAGACCTCAGAACTGGACTGATGTGGTCCAGGTTTCTGGTCTTTGTGAGAACTCGGGCAGCAGAGTTCTGAATGAGCTGCAGCTGTTTAACTGGTTTTTTAGGTAGACCAGTAAAGACGCTGTTACAGTAGTCACGCCGACTGAAGATGATGATGGACTAGTTTTTCCAGATTTTCCTGAGACATCAGATCTTTGATCCTTTAGATGTTCTTCAGGTGATAGTCGGCTGATTTAGTGATCGCTTTGATGTGTTTTTCAAAGTTTAGGTCTGAGTCCATCACTACAGCCAGATTTCTGGTCGGATTGGTGGTTTTTAGGTCTGAGTCCATCACTACACCCAGATTTCTGGTCTGGTTGGTGGTTTTTAGGTCTGAGTCCATCACTACATCCAGATTTCTGGTCTGGTTGGTGGTTTTAGGTCTGAGTCCATCACTACAGCCAGATTTCTGGTCTGGTTGGTGGTTTTTAGGTCTGAGTCCATCACTACACCCATATTTCTGGTCTGGTTGGTGGTTTTAGGTCTGAGTCCATCACTACAGCCATATTTCTGGTCTGGTTGGTGGTTTTTAGGTCTGAGTCCATCACTACATCCAGATTTCTGGTCTGGTTGGTGGTTTTAGGTCTGAGTCCATCACTACATCCAGATTTCTGGTCTGGTTGGTGGTTTTTAGGTCTGAGTCCATCACTACAGCCAGATTTCTGGTCTGGTTGGTGGTTTTTAGGTCTGAGTCCATCACTACACCCAGATTTCTGGCCTGATTGGTGGTTTTTAGGTCTGAGTCCATCACTACATCCAGATTTCTGGCCTGGTTGGTGGTTTTTAGGTGTATGGACTGAAGTTCTGTGACAACCTGCTGTCGTTTCTCGTTGGCTCCAAAAACAATCACCTCAGTTTTGTTTTTGTTCAGCTGAAGAAAGTTGAGGCACATCCAGTCATTGATCTCATCAATACATTTACCAAGAGCCTGTACAGGGCCCCGGTCTCCTGGTGATACTGTAATATATAGCTGTGTGTCATCTGCGTAGCTATGGTAACTAATATTGTTGTTCTTTATAACCTGGGCCAGTGGGAGCATGTAGATGTTAAACAGAAGAGGCCCCAGGATAGAGCCCTGGGGAACTCCACAGGTCATTTTTGTCTGCTCAGATGTATCCCTGTTTCTAAACAGGGATAGGAGAACCTTCTAAACAGGGATAGGAGAACCTTCTAAACAGGGATAGTAGAACCTTCTAAACAGGGATAGTAGAACCCTCTAAACAGGGATAGTAGAACCTCCTAAACAGGGATAGTAGAACCTTCTAAACAGGGATAGTAGAACCTCCTAAACAGGGATAGTAGAACCCTCTAAACAGGGATAGTAGAAACTTCTAAACAGGGATAGTAGAACCTTCTAAACAGGGACAGGAGTCTTCTAAACAGGGATAGGAGAACCTTCTAAACAGGGATAGGAGAACCTTCTAAACAGGGATAGTAGAACCTTCTAAACGGGGATAGGAGAACCTTCTAAACAGGGATAGGAGAACCTTCTAAACAGGGATAGGAGAACCTTCTAAACAGGGATAGTAGAACCTTCTAAACGGGGATAGGAGAACCTTCTAAACAGGGATAGTAGAACCTTCTAAACAGGGATAGTAGAACCTCCTAAACAGGGATAGTAGAACCTTCTAAACGGGGATAGGAGAACCTTCTAAACAGGGATAGGAGAACCTTCTAAACAGGGATAGGAGAACCTTCTAAACAGGGATAGGAGAACCTTCTAAACAGGGATAGGAGAACCTTCTAAACAGGGATAGTAGAACCTTCTAAACAGGGACAGGAGTCTTCTAAACAGGGATAGGAGAACCTTCTAAACAGGGATAGGAGAACCTTCTAAACAGGGATAGGAGAACCTTCTAAACAGGGACAGGAGTCTTCTAAACAGGGATAGGAGAACCTTCTAAACAGGGATAGGAGAACCTTCTAAACAGGAATAGGAGAACCTTCTAAACAGGGATAGGAGAACCTTCTAAACAGGGATAGGAGAACCTTCTAAACAGGGATAGGAGAACCTTCTAAACAGGGATAGTAGAACCTTCTAAACAGGGATAGGAGAACCTTCTAAACAGGGATAGTAGAAGCTTCTAAACAGGGATAGGAGAACCTTCTAAACAGGAATAGGAGAACCTTCTAAACAGGGATAGGAGAACCTTCTAAACAGGGATAGGAGAACCTTCTAAACAGGGATAGGAGAACCTTCTAAACAGGGATAGTAGAACCTTCTAAACAGGAATAGGAGAACCTTCTAAACAGGGATAGGAGAACCTTCTAAACAGGGTCCCAGCTTGTTCTGGGAAAGTTTATGACTGCTAACCTCGCAGCCCGGACCCCAGCACATCATATGTCAAGTGATGTGAAAAGGGTAAAGTTGAAAAGGGGGCGTGAGGTGGCCCCCCCTACCTTTGATCGTTCTGGTAGGGGGTGTATGGGGGATAAAAAGGCGTTTGGCTTGGGCGTAGATCTGAGCCCAATGTTGACCCGTTTCATCATCTCATTGGTGAATTTCAGGTGGGGGGAGGAGGGGGAGAGTTGGGGAGATGCTGGTCTGTCAGGGGTTTGGGGGGGGGCGAAGAAGGACCACCATCCTGGTTGGGTGTGCTGGTAAGGGGGAAAACGGGTTCCGACCTGGTACCAGAAGGTGGACCTGATGAGTGGGACGGTGAGTGTGTATATGCAGGAGTATTGTGACATAGGGATGGGCGATATTTTATCGTGTGCGATATATCGTCAAAGAAATTCCCCACAATAGCAATTTGAATTTATCATTTTTATCGTGTGATGACAATTTATCAGGTTGTGTTTGCAGTGGCACTACTTTGGTTTTTTAAATAAGCCAAGTTAGTTTTGCCGTTTGCACGGTTTGAATAAATGTGGAATTCGGTCTCTAATTTTTGATCTTGTTTGATCCGTGTCACTATAGTTTTGCAGTACAGGTGCTCTACTTGAACTGAACTGATTTAGTTTAGTGGCTTCTAGCATTTTGGAGGGCTTTCAAGACAAAATTTTGTGACAGATTTATAATACAAAATATTTTGCTGATAGTTTTTATCGTCACTTATCGTTACCGTGATAAATAAGAGAAATTATCGTGATCCATTTTTCTGTCCATATCACCCATCCCTAGTCCGACATAACATTTTGATTTCAGTCAGACTTGTTCGGGCATACTGAGTTTGTGTGGGTTGGTCTGATATCTAATCTGATGTCTGTGACATCGTGTACATATTCAGCGTTAACAGATTGTTCTGCTTCCACCAAGAGGCCAAAAGCAAAACAAGAGATAAATAACTTGTGCAGTGATGTGCAGCTTTAGAAGCAGCAGTGATTTATCCCTTCTGACAGAATTCACTCAGAATAAAAATATAGAAATCTAAAGTGAAATATATTAAATTAAAATTCTCTGCAAAATTAGCTTCAAAACTAACAGAATATGAGGGGAAATAGTGATACACACCTTTCAGAGCCAGTCGTTTCTTTGGTACATAAATCATATTAATTCTCAGTTCTTTGGTAAAGCTGAAATGTGATGTCATCATTACCAAGACTTGAGATATTTCTGTCTTTTTTGTATCAGACTAAATGAGACTGTTACTGAAAGGGTTCGTGTCTGTACTTCATCTGACTTTAGTCTTTTTCATGTTAGAATAAACAGGCAGGATAATGAGAAACCACAGCGGAGAAGACTCGGAACACACTCCGGAACCGGGAACAGACTGCTGGGTTTGACATTTCCTGGCTGGATAAACATGCTGCAAGTTAAAACAACGTTTACTGGGATGCACCTGCAGCGTTTGCCGGGATGCACCTGCAGCGTTTGCCGGGATGCACCTGCAGCGTTTGCAGGGATCCACCTGCAGCGTTTACTGGTATGTACCTACAGCGTTTACTGGTATGTACCTGCAGCGTTTGCCGGGATGCACCTGCAGCGTTTGCAGGGATCCACCTGCAGGATTTGCGGGGATCCACCTGCAGCGTTTACTGGTATGTACCTACAGCGTTTACTGGTATGTACCTGCAGCGTTCGCGGGGATGCACCTGCAGCATTTACTGGTATGTACCTGCAGCATTTGCCGGGATGCACCTGCAGCGTTCGCGGGGATGCACCTGCAGCGTTTACGGGGATGCACCTGCAGCGTTCGCGGGAATGCACCTGCAGCATTTACTGGTATGTACCTGCAGCATTTGCCGGGATGCACCTGCAGCGTTCGCGGGGATGCACCTGCAGCGTTTACTGGTATGTACCTGCAGCGTTTACGGGGATGCACCTGCAGCGTTCGCGGGGATGCACCTGCAGCGTTTACGGGGATGCACCTGCAGCGTTCGCGGGAATGCACCTGCAGCGTTTACTGGTATGTACCTGCAGCGTTTACGGGGATGCACCTGCAGCGTTCGCGGGAATGCACCTGCAGCATTTGCCGGGATGCACCTGCAGCGTTCGCGGGGATGCACCTGCAGCGTTTGCGGGGATGCACCTGCAGCGTTCGCGGGGATGCACCTGCAGCATTTGCCGGGATGCACCTGCAGCGTTCGCCGGGATGCACCTGCAGCGTTCGCGGGGATGCACCTGCAGCGTTCGCGGGGATGCACCTGCAGCGTTTACGGGGATGCACCTGCAGCGTTCGCGGGAATGCACCTGCAGCGTTTACTGGTATGTACCTGCAGCGTTTACGGGGATGCACCTGCAGCGTTCGCGGGAATGCACCTGCAGCGTTTGCCGGGATGCACCTGCAGCGTTTGCAGGGATCCACCTGCAGCGTTTACTGGTATGTACCTACAGCGTTTACTGGTATGTACCTGCAGCGTTTGCCGGGATGCACCTGCAGGATTTGCGGGGATCCACCTGCAGCGTTTACTGGTATGTACCTACAGCGTTTACTGGTATGTACCTGCAGCGTTCGCGGGGATGCACCTGCAGCATTTACTGGTATGTACCTGCAGCATTTGCCGGGATGCACCTGCAGCGTTCGCGGGGATGCACCTGCAGCGTTTACGGGGATGCACCTGCAGCGTTCGCGGGAATGCACCTGCAGCATTTACTGGTATGTACCTGCAGCATTTGCCGGGATGCACCTGCAGCGTTCGCGGGGATGCACCTGCAGCGTTTACTGGTATGTACCTGCAGCGTTTACGGGGATGCACCTGCAGCGTTCGCGGGGATGCACCTGCAGCGTTTACGGGGATGCACCTGCAGCGTTCGCGGGAATGCACCTGCAGCGTTTACTGGTATGTACCTGCAGCGTTTACGGGGATGCACCTGCAGCGTTCGCGGGAATGCACCTGCAGCATTTGCCGGGATGCACCTGCAGCGTTCGCGGGGATGCACCTGCAGCGTTTGCGGGGATGCACCTGCAGCGTTCGCGGGGATGCACCTGCAGCATTTGCCGGGATGCACCTGCAGCGTTCGCCGGGATGCACCTGCAGCGTTCGCGGGGATGCACCTGCAGCGTTCGCGGGGATGCACCTGCAGCGTTTACGGGGATGCACCTGCAGCGTTCGCGGGAATGCACCTGCAGCGTTTACTGGTATGTACCTGCAGCGTTTACGGGGATGCACCTGCAGCGTTCGCGGGAATGCACCTGCAGCATTTGCCGGGATGCACCTGCAGCGTTCGCGGGGATGCACCTGCAGCGTTTGCGGGGATGCACCTGCAGCGTTTACTGGTATGTACCTGCAGCGTTCGCGGGGATGCACCTGCAGCGTTTACTGGTATGTACCTGCAGCGTTCGCGGGGATGCACCTGCAGCGTTTGCGGGGATGCGCCTGCAGCATTCAGCAGTAGAAGTCTCTGCCGTCAGACATGGCATTTGCACGTGAACACAACATGGAGATCAGTGTCAGGATGAAAACGTGCCCCACAGACCTGATGTGAATGGGCCATAAGGCTTTAATTATATCAGAAACTTATCAAATGAGGATAAAATGTTTTTTAGTGGCTTCGGCTCTTCATTGAATCAAACCACCTGGTAGCCTACATTCTCAAAATCAGCCGTTCAATGCGAAAATAGTACAGACTTTTAATATGGCATGGTCCTGGATATAATCACCAATCAATCCATCAAGCTGCAGCTAAAAGCAGCTGAACATTTCAAAGAACGAACTGGTGAGTGGAAAAAAAACTATTGGCTATTAGTTTGCTGATTAAGTTGTTGAGATGAATTTATCTTTCTGTTTCACTTGCAAGCACATTTATTGCTTGGTGTCACATTTGTTAAGGATTCCAATGGTGACTAATTTATGACCAATTTTTATTCAAATTATTTTTTTAAATGGATGTTGTATTTGTTAATTTTGTGGTAAATTCATTAGTTAATTTTACAAAATAATAAGCCACAACTTCCACTGATAATGGGATATTAATTTAGGTGCATATATCTTGTCTTGTATGGCCTTCACTCAGAGCACCCACTGGTAAAAAAAAAAGATTGGCGTCTCTGGTTTGTGGGGATGCACCTGCAGCGTTTGCGAGGATGAACCTGCAGCGTTTGCGGGGATGAACCTGCAGCGTTTGCAGGGATGCACCTGCAGCGTTTGCAGGGATGCACCTGCAGCGTTTGCAGGGATGTGCCTGCAGCGTTCGCGGGGATGCACCTGCAGCGTTTGTGGGGATGCGCCTGCAGCGTTTGCGAGGATGCGCCTGCAGCGTTTGTAGGGATGCACCTGCAGCGTTCGCGGGGATGCACCTGCAGCGTTCGCGGGGATGCACCTGCAGCGTTTGTGGGGATGCGCCTGCAGCGTTTGTGGGGATGCGCCTGCAGCGTTTGTGGGGATGCGCCTGCAGCGTTTGCGGGGATGAACCTGCAGCGTTTGCGGGGATGCACCTGCAGCGTTTGCGAGGATGAACCTGCAGCGTTTGTGGGGATGCACCTGCAGCGTTTGCAGGGATGTGCCTGCAGCGTTTGCGAGGATGCGCCTGCAGCGTTTGTGGGGATGCGCCTGCAGCGTTTGCAGGGATGTGCCTGCAGCATTTGTAGGGATGCGCCTGCAGCGTTTACGGGAATGCGCCTGCAGCATTTGTAGGGATGCGCCTGCAGCGTTTACGGGAATGCGCCTGCAGCGTTTGTGGGGATGCACCTGCAGCGTTTGCAGGGATGTGCCTGCAGCATTTGTAGGGATGCGCCTGCAGCGTTTACGGGAATGCGCCTGCAGCATTTGTAGGGATGCACCTGCAGCGTTCGCGGGGATGCACCTGCAGCGTTTACGGGGATGCACCTGCAGCGTTCGCGGGGATGCACCTGCAGCGTTCGCGGGGATGCACCTGCAGCGTTCGCGGGGATGCGTCTGCAGCGTTTACGGGAATGCGTCTGCAGCGTTTGTAGGGATGTGCCTGCAGCATTTACGGGGATGCACCTGCAGCGTTCGCAGGGAAGCACCCAGAAGCATCCAGCTGAACATGTGGGAAACGGCGGCAATAAAACAGTTTAACTAGTGCATGTTTGAGCTGACAGCGTCCCCCAGGACAACCAGGCTACAGATGAAGCAAACAGTCACCCAAATCAGACACACAACAGCAGATGACCAAACAATTACCCACCAGCCCTCCAGTTCAGTAAACAGCTTAGTGTTTGAACTGCGGCCAGGATGAGTTACAGAGAACCTCACACAACCTTTCACTTAATAATTAAGCAATATATCTCTCACACCTCACCTGACAACAACACTTCAACTTATGTTCAATTGAAAGCAGGAGTAAGAATCTGTTGGAAGGATATTATAATTCGTCAAAAGAGAAACACACCCATCTCCAACTGTTGAGATAATATTTAAACTTTTATGAATGGAAAGCGATCGCCGCAGCCGCCTACCAAGACAGCGAAAATCGCAAGAAACTGCGGATGAAGCAGCTGGTGAAGTGAAAATAACGGAACGAAGAACGGTTTCTTGCCTTTTAATTACACGCCGAATTAATCCGCTGCTTCTTTGCTCCAAGGTGGTGTACTGATACCAGTTTCGTGATCAGCGATCATTGACCAAAACCCAAATAAACGTCAAATTCGGTGTTTTTAAAATGGCGTCTGGCAGTGAAAACATCACGCATCAGCCTACCTGAGCAGCCGACACCAAATCAAAGCGTTGAGAAGTCCAACTGAAAAAATGAGACAAATGCAAGAAAATAAGCAGCAGCAAACCACCAGGCTGCGTTTTCAGAGAGGGTCCGGTATCAGGACCTAAATCAGCCGCTCCGTATCTGAACTAACATTTTTCCACCGTGCAAGCGTTTGTGAGGCGACAGCGGCAGACGGACGGACATCGCAGGATCCAGCAGAGACAGACAGGAGCAACAGGCGACACTGACGCTCACCTGTCCGCGTGAAATGTCCTCATCACCTGGAGCCGGTCCAGAGAGGCTGACGGGGGCAGACCGGACCCGGATCCGCCCGCTCATGTGCGAGTCGCGGAGTGAATTCGCATCTTTACCTCCACAAACACCGCACAGGAGTGAATGGCAAGAAAGGGAGGGGTTCCTTCATGAAGTGTCCGCGTGACAAGCACGACCCCACTTCCAGTCAGCTTTCAGTATAAAAAGGCTCCAATCCGATCTAAAATGAAACCAGTTTATTATGAGAAGTTGATTTTAATACACACTGGAGTGTTTGTCAGAGTGATTTCAGACCCTACAAGAGTTGAAAAGCCTTGAACCTGCTTGACTTGGAAAAATGGAGGTGAAGTGTTTAAAATCAAAAGATAGTCCAGCTTTTTCACAGAAGTCCAGTGCAACGGATCCAGTTCGTTATGGTCCAGGTTGGTGAGTAACCCCAGAATACCGGACCTAAAGACCCGTTTCCAGCAGCGGCTCTGGGTGGGCTCTTGGTGGGCTCTTGGTGGGCTCTGGGACGGCTCTGGGTGGGCTCTTGGTGGGCTCTGGGTGGGCTCTGGAACGGCTCTGGGTGGGCTCTTGGTGGGCTCTTGGTGGGCTCTGGGTTGGCTCTGGGTGGGCTCTGGGACGGCTCTGGGTGGGCTCTTGGTGGGCTCTGGGTGGGCTCTTGGTGGGCTCTTGGTGGGCTCTTGGTGGGCTCTGGGACGGCTCTGGGTGGGCTCTTGGTGGGCTCTGGGTGGCCTCTGGGTGGGCTCTGGGACGGCTCTGGGTGGGCTCTTGGTGGGCTCTGGGTTGGCTCTGGGTGGGCTCTGGGACGGCTCTGGGTGGGCTCTTGGTGGGCTCTGGGACGGCTCTGGGTGGGCTCTGGGTGGGCTCTGGGTGGGCTCTTGGTGGGCTCTGGGACGGCTCTGGGTGGGCTCATGGTGGGCTCTTGGTGGGCTCTGGGACGGCTCTGGGTGGGCTCTTGGTGGGCTCTGGGACGGCTCTGGGTCGGCTCTTGGTGGGCTCTGGGACGGCTCTGGGTGGGCTCTTTGTGGGCTCTGGGACGGCTCTGGGTGGGCTCTTGGTGGGCTCTTGGTGGGCTCTGGGTTGGCTCTGGGACGGCTCTTGGTTGGCTCTTGGTGGGCTCTGGGTGGGCTCTGGGTGGGCTCTTGGTGGGCTCTGGGACGGCTCTGGGTCGGCTTTGGGTGGGCTCTTGGTGGGCTCTGGGTGGGCTCTGGGACGGCTCTGGGTGGGCTCTTGGTGGGCTCTGGGACGGCTCTGGGTGGGCTCTGGGTAGGCTCTGGGTCGGCTTTGGGTGGACTCTTGGTGGGCTCTGGGTGGGCTCTGGGTTGGCTCTGGGACGGCTCTGGGTGGGCTCTGGGTGGGCTCTGGGACGACTCTGGGTGGGCTCTGGGACGGCTCTGGGTGGGCTCTTGGTGGGCTCTGGGACGGTTCTGGGTGGGCTCTGGGTGGGCTCTGGGACGGCTCTGGGTCGGCTTTGGGTGGGTTCCTGGTGGGCTCTGGGTGGGCTCTGGGTCGGCTTTGGGTGGACTCTGGGACGGCTCTGGGTTGGCTCTGGGTGGGCTCTGGGACGGCTCTGGGTGGGCTCTGGGTGGGCTCTGGGACGGCTCTGGGTTTGCTCTGGGACGACTCTGGGTTTGCTCTGGGACGGCTTTGGGTGGGCTCTGGGACGGCTCTGGGTGGGCTCTTGGTGGGCTCTGGGACGGCTCTGGGTGGGCTCTGGGACGGCTCTGGGTTGGCTCTGGGTGGGCTCTGGGACGGCTCTGGGTGGGCTCTGGGTGGGCTCTGGGACGGCTCTGGGTTTGCTCTGGGACGACTCTGGGTGGGCTCTTGGTGGGCTCTGGGTGGGCTCTGGGACGGCTCTGGGTGGGCTCTTGGTGGGCTCTTGGTGGGCTCTGGGTGGGCTCTGGGACGGCTCTGGGTGGGCTCTTGGTGGGCTCTGGGTGGGCTCTTGGTGGGCTCTTGGTGGGCTCTGGGACGGCTCTGGGTGGGCTCTTGGTGGGCTCTGGGTGGCCTCTGGGTGGGCTCTGGGACGGCTCTGGGTGGGCTCTTGGTGGGCTCTGGGACGGCTCTGGGTGGGCTCTTGGTGGGCTCTGGGTGGGCTCTGGGTGGGCTCTGGGTGGGCTCTGGGACGGCTCTGGGTGGACTCTTGGTGGGCTCTAGGTGGGCTCTGGGTGGGCTCTGGGTGGGCTCTGGGTGGGCTCCTGGTGGGCTCTGGGATGGCTCTGGGTGGGCTCTTGGTGGGCTCTGGGGGGGCTCTGGGACGGCTGTGGGTGGGCTCTTGGTGGGCTCTGTTTGGGCTCTGGGTTGGCTCTGGGTGGGCTCTTGGTGGGCTCTGGGGGGGCTCTGGGACGGCTGTGGGTGGGCTCTTGGTGGGCTCTGTTTGGGCTCTGGGTGGGCTCTGGGTGGGCTCTGGGTGGGCTCTGGGTGGGCTCTGGGACGGCTCTGGGTGGGCTCTTGGTGGGCTCTGGGTGGGCTCTGGGTTGGCTCTGGGACGGCTCTGGGTGGGCTCTGGGTGGGCTCTGGGTCGGCTTTGGGTGGACTCTTGGTGGGCTCTGGGTGGGCTCTGGGTTGGCTCTGGGACGGCTCTGGGTGGGCTCTGGGTGGGCTCTGGGACGACTCTGGGTGGGCTCTGGGTGGGCTCTGGGACGGCTCTGGGTGGGCTCTTGGTGGGCTCTGGGACGGCTCTGGGACGGCTCTGGGTCGGCTTTGGGTGGGTTCCTGGTGGGCTCTGGGTGGGCTCTGGGTCGGCTTTGGGTGGACTCTGGGACGGCTCTGGGTTGGCTCTGGGTGGGCTCTGGGACGGCTCTGGGTGGGCTCTGGGTGGGCTCTGGGACGGCTCTGGGTGGACTCTTGGTGGGCTCTAGGTGGGCTCTGGGTGGGCTCTGGGACGGCTCTGGGTGGGCTCTTGGTGGGCTCTGGGACGGCTCTGGGTGGGCTCTGGGTGGGCTCCTGGTGGGCTCTGGGATGGCTCTGGGTGGGCTCTGGGACGGCTCTGGGTGGGCTCTGGGTGGGCTCTGGGTCGGCTTTGGGTGGGCTCTTGGTGGGCTTTGGGATGGCTCTGGGTGGGCTCTGGGACGGCTCTGGGTGGGCTCTGGGTGGGCTCTGGGTCGGCTCTGGGTGGACTCTTGGTGGGCTCTAGGTGGGCTCTGGGTGGGCTCTGGGTGGGCTCTGGGTGGGCCCTGGTGGGCTCTGGGTGGCTCTGGGTGGGCTCTGGGACGGCTCTGGGTGGGCTCTGGGTGCTCTGGGTGGGCTCTGGTGGGCTCTGGGTCGGCTCTGGGTGGGCCTTGGTGGGCTCTGGGGGGCCTGGGACGGCTGTGGTTGGCTCTTGGTGGGCTCTGGGTGGGCTCTGGGACGGCTCTGGGTCGGCTTTGGGTGGGTTCCTGGTGGGCTCTGGGTGGGCTCTGGGTCGGCTTTGGGTGGACTCTGGGACGGCTCTGGGTTGGCTCTGGGTGGGCTCTGGGACGGCTCTGGGTGGGCTCTGGGTGGGCTCTGGGACGGCTCTGGGTGGACTCTTGGTGGGCTCTAGGTGGGCTCTGGGTGGGCTCTGGGACGGCTCTGGGTGGGCTCTTGGTGGGCTCTGGGACGGCTCTGGGTGGGCTCTGGGTGGGCTCCTGGTGGGCTCTGGGATGGCTCTGGGTGGGCTCTGGGACGGCTCTGGGTGGGCTCTGGGTGGGCTCTGGGTCGGCTTTGGGTGGGCTCTTGGTGGGCTTTGGGATGGCTCTGGGTGGGCTCTGGGACGGCTCTGGGTGGGCTCTGGGTGGGCTCTGGGTCGGCTCTGGGTGGACTCTTGGTGGGCTCTAGGTGGGCTCTGGGTGGGCTCTGGGTGGGCTCTGGGTGGGCTCCTGGTGGGCTCTGGGATGGCTCTGGGTGGGCTCTGGGACGGCTCTGGGTGGGCTCTGGGATGCTCTGGGTGGGCTCTTGGTGGGCTCTGGGTCGGCTCTGGGTGGGCTCTTGGTGGGCTCTGGGGGGGCTCTGGGACGGCTGTGGATTGGCTCTTGGTGGGCTCTGGGTGGGCTCTGGGACGGCTCTGGGTCGGCTTTGGGTGGGCTCCTGGTGGGCTCTGGGATGGCTCTGGGTGGGCTCTTGGTGGGCTCTGGGTGGGCTCTGGGTGGGCTCTTGGTGGGCTCTGGGTCGGCTTTGGGTGGGCTCCTGGTGGGCTCTGGGTCGGCTTTGGGTGGGCTCCTGGTGGGCTCTGGGATGGCTCTGGGTGGGCTCTTGGTGGGCTCTGGGTGGGCTCTTGGTGGGCTCTGGGTCGGCTTTGGGTGGGCTCCTGGTGGGCTCTGGGATGCTCTGGGTCGGCTTTGGGTGGACTCTTGGTGGGCTCTGGGTGGGCTCTTGGTGGGCTCTGGGTGGCCTCTGGGTGGGCTCTGGGACGGCTCTGGGTGGGCTCTGGGTGGGCTCTGGGACGGCTCTGGGTGGGCTCTTGGTGGGCTCTGGGACGGCTCTGGGTGGGCTCTTGGTGGGCTCTGGGTGGGCTCTGGGACGGCTCTGGGTGGGCTCTTGGTGGGCTTTGGGTGGGCTCTGGGATGCTCTGGGTGGGCTCTTGGTGGGCTCTGGGTCGGCTCTGGGTCGGCTCTGGGACGGCTCTGGGTGGGCTCTGGGTGGGCTCTGGGTCGGCTTTGGGTGGGCTCTTGGTGGGCTGGGGCCGCCTGGTGGGCCGGGGGCCTGGGTCGGCTCTGGGTGGGCTCTTGGTGGGCTCTGGGGGGGCTCTGGGACGGCTGTGGATTGGCTCTTGGTGGGCTCTGGGTGGGCTCTGGGACGGCTCTGGGTCGGCTTTGGGTGGGCTCCTGGTGGGCTCTGGGTGGGCTCTTGGTGGGCTCTTGGTGGGCTCTGGGTCGGCTTTGGGTGGGCTCCTGGTGGGCTCTGGGATGGCTCTGGGTGGGCTCTTGGTGGGCTCTGGGTCGGCTTTGGGTGGGCTCCTGGTGGGCTCTGGGATGCTCTGGGTCGGCTTTGGGTGGACTCTTGGTGGGCTCTGGGTGGGCTCTTGGTGGGCTCTTGGTGGGCTCTGGGACGGCTCTGGGTGGGCTCTTGGTGGGCTCTGGGTGGGCTCTGGAACGGCTCTGGGTGGGCTCTTGGTGGGCTCTGGGTGGGCTCTGGGTGGGCTCTGGGTGGGCTCTGGGACGGCTCTGGGTGGGCTCTTGGTGGGCTCTGGGTGGGCTCTGGGTGGGCTCTGGGTGGGCTCTTGGTGGGCTCTGGGACGGCTCTGGGTGGGCTCTTGGTGGGCTCTGGGTGGCCCTGGTGGGCCTGGGACGGCTCTGGTGGGCTCTTGTGGGCTCTGGGTGGCTCTGGGTGGGCTCTGGGACGGCTCTGGGTGGGCTCTTGGTGGGCTCTGGGACGGCTCTGGGTGGGCTCTTGGTGGGCTCTGGGTGGGCTCTGGGTGGGCTCTTGGTGGGCTCTGGGACGGCTCTGGGTGGGCTCTTGGTGGGCTCTTGGTGGGCTCTGGGACGGCTCTGGGTGGGCTCTTGGTGGGCTCTGGGACGGCTCTGGGTGGGCTCTTGGTGGGCTCTGGGACGGCTCTGGGTGGGCTCTTTGTGGGCTCTGGGACGGCTCTGGGTGGGCTCTGGGTGGGCTCTTGGTGGGCTCTGGGACGGCTCTGGGTCGGCTTTGGGTGGGCTCTTGGTGGGCTCTGGGTGGGCTCTGGGACGGCTCTGGGTGGGCTCTTGGTGGGCTCTGGGACGGCTCTGGGTGGGCTCTGGGTGGGCTCTGGGTCGGCTCTGGGTGGACTCTTGTGGGCTCTGGGTGGGCTCTGGGTTGGCTCTGGGACGGCTCTGGGTGGGCTCTGGGTGGGCTCTGGGACGGCTCTGGGTGGGCTCTGGGACGGCTCTGGGTGGGCTCTTGGTGGGCTCTGGGACGGTTCTGGGTGGGCTCTGGGTGGGCTCTGGGACGGCTCTGGGTCGGCTTTGGGTGGGTTCCTGGTGGGCTCTGGGTGGGCTCTGGGTCGGCTTTGGGTGGACTCTGGGACGGCTCTGGGTTGGCTCTGGGTGGGCTCTGGGACGGCTCTGGGTGGGCTCTGGGTGGGCTCTGGGACGGCTCTGGGTTGCTCTGGGCACCTGGTTGCTCTGGACGGCTTTGGGTGGGCTCTGGGACGGCTCTGGGTGGGCTCTTGGTGGGCTCTGGGACGGCTCTGGGTGGGCTCTGGGACGGCTCTGGGTTGGCTCTGGGTGGGCTCTGGGACGGCTCTGGGTGGGCTCTGGGTGGGCTCTGGGTGGGCTCTGGGACGGCTCTGGGTTTGCTCTGGGACGGCTCTGGGTGGGCTCTTGGTGGGCTCTGGGTGGGCTCTGGGACGGCTCTGGGTGGGCTCTTGGTGGGCTCTTGGTGGGCTCTGGGTGGGCTCTGGGACGGCTCTGGGTGGGCTCTTGGTGGGCTCTGGGTGGGCTCTTGGTGGGCTCTTGGTGGGCTCTGGGACGGCTCTGGGTGGGCTCTTGGTGGGCTCTGGGTGGCCTCTGGGTGGGCTCTGGGACGGCTCTGGGTGGGCTCTTGGTGGGCTCTGGGACGGCTCTGGGTGGGCTCTTGGTGGGCTCTGGGTGGGCTCTGGGACGGCTCTGGGTGGGCTCTTGGTGGGCTCTGGGACGGCTCTGGGTGGGCTCTTGGTGGGCTCTTGGTGGGCTCTGGGACGGCTCTGGGTGGGCTCTTGGTGGGCTCTGGGACGGCTCTGGGTGGGCTCTTGGTGGGCTCTTGGTGGGCTCTGGGACGGCTCTGGGTGGGCTCTTGGTGGGCTCTTGGTGGGCTCTGGGTTGGCTCTGGGACGGCTCTTGGTTGGCTCTTGGTGGGCTCTGGGTGGGCTCTGGGTGGGCTCTTGGTGGGCTCTGGGACGGCCCGGGTGGGCTCTGGGACGGCTCTGGGTCGGCTTTGGGTGGGCTCTTGGTGGGCTCTGGGTGGGCTCTGGGACGGCTCTGGGTGGGCACTTGGTGGGCTCTGGGACGGCTCTGGGTGGGCTCTGGGTGGGCTCTGGGTAGGCTCTGGGTGGGCTCTGGGTGGGCTCTGGGACGACTCTGGGTGGGCTCTGGGTGGGCTCTGGGACGGCTCTGGGTGGGCTCTTGGTGGGCTCTGGGACGGTTCTGGGTGGGCTCTGGGTGGGCTCTGGGACGGCTCTGGGACGGCTCTGGGTCGGCTTTGGGTGGGCTCCTGGTGGGCTCTGGGTGGGCTCTGGGTCGGCTTTGGGTGGACTCTGGGACGGCTCTGGGTTGGCTCTGGGTGGGCTCTGGGACGGCTCTGGGTGGGCTCTGGGTGGGCTCTGGGACGGCTCTGGGTGGACTCTTGGTGGGCTCTAGGTGGGCTCTGGGTGGGCTCTGGGACGGCTCTGGGTGGGCTCTGGGTGGGCTCTTGGTGGGCTCTGGGACGGCTCTGGGTGGGCTCTGGGTGGGCTCCTGGTGGGCTCTGGGATGGCTCTGGGTGGGCTCTGGGACGGCTCTGGGTGGGCTCTGGGTGGGCTCTGGGTCGGCTTTGGGTGGGCTCTTGGTGGGCTTTGGGTGGGCTCTGGGATGCTCTGGGTGGGCTCTTGGTGGGCTCTGGGTCGGCTCTGGGTGGGCTCTTGGTGGGCTCTGGGGGGGCTCTGGGACGGCTGTGGGTGGGCTCTTGGTGGGCTCTGGGTGGGCTCTGGGACGGCTCTGGGTCGGCTTTGGGTGGGCTCCTGGTGGGCTCTGGGATGGCTCTGGGTGGGCTCTTGGTGGGCTCTGGGTGGGCTCTGGGTGGGCTCTTGGTGGGCTCTGGGTCGGCTTTGGGTGGGCTCCTGGTGGGCTCTGGGTCGGCTTTGGGTGGGCTCCTGGTGGGCTCTGGGTGGGCTCTTGGTGGGCTCTGGGGGGCTCTGGGACGGCTGTGGGTGGGCTCTTGGTGGGCTCTGTTTGGGCTCTGGGTTGGCTCTGGGTGGGCTCTTGGTGGGCTCTGGGGGGGCTCTGGGACGGCTGTGGGTGGGCTCTTGGTGGGCTCTGTTTGGGCTCTGGGTTGGCTCTGGGTGGGCTCTTGGTGGGCTCTGGGGGGGCTCTGGGACGGCTGTGGGTGGGCTCTTGGTGGGCTCTGTTTGGGCTCTGGGTTGGCTCTGGGTGGGCTCTTGGTGGGCTCTGGGGGGCTCTGGGACGGCTGTGGGTGGGCTCTTGGTGGGCTCTGTTTGGGCTCTGGGTTGGCTCTGGGTGGGCTCTTGGTGGGCTCTGGGGGGGCTCTGGGACGGCTGTGGGTGGGCTCTTGGTGGGCTCTGTTTGGGCTCTGGGTTGGCTCTGGGTGGGCTCTTGGTGGGCTCTGAAGGGGCTCTGGGACGGCTGTGGGTGGGCTCTTGGTGGGCTCTGGGTTGGCTCTGGGTGGACTCTTGGTGGGCTCTGGGACGGCTGTGGGTGGGCTCTGGAACGGCTCTTGGTGGGCTCTGGGTGGACTCTTGGTGGGCTCTGGGTGGGCTCTGGGTTGGCTCTTGGTGGGCTCTGTTTGGGCTCTGGGCGGGCTTTGGGTGGGCTCCTGGTGGGCTCTGGGATGCTCTGGGACGGCTTTGGGTGGACTCTGGGTGGACTCTTGGTGGGCTCTGGGTGGGCTCTGGGACGGCTCTGGGTGGACTCTTGGTGGGCTCTGGGTGGGCTCTGGGTGGGCTCTGGGACGGCTCTGGGTGGACTCTTGGTGGGCTCTGTTTGGGCTTTGGGTGGACTCTGGGTGGACTCTTGGTGGGCTCTGTTTGGGCTTTGGGTGGACTCTGGGTGGGCTCTTGGTGGGCTCTGGGTGGGCTCTGGGTGGGCTCTGGGACGGCTCTGTTTGGACTCTGGGTGGGCTCTGGGTGGGCTCTTGGTGGGCTCTGTTTGGGCTCTGGGTTGGCTCTGGGTGGGCTCTTGGTGGGCTCTGGGGGGGCTCTGGGACGGCTGTGGGTGGGCTCTTGGTGGGCTCTGTTTGGGCTCTGGGTTGGCTCTGGGTTGGCCCATGTGTTTCTGTGTCTCCACAGAGAAAAACTGGAACAGGTACCCTTAAGCCTCGTTTCCACCAGCGGGTCTGGGTCGGGTCGGGCCGGATCGGTCCACGTTTTTTTGCGTCTCCACAGATAAAAACTGGGACGGGTACCCTTATATCCGACCCGACCCAGACTACTTTTTTGGCACCCTTCGGTAGGGGTACTGATCTAACCGACCCGGACCAAAGAGGTGGAGCTAATACACAGCAATCAGCTGATTCATTGAAAAATCCGCCACTTCCCGCGTGACCCAGCGTAAAAACAAAGCCGGGGTGACTCCTTTCTGTTTCTGTCACGTGTGGCGCCGGTGTTTTGGTTAAACGGCGTTACACGGCGATGATGTCACACAATCACGTAGCAGCGCTGTCCAGCTAATTCTCCGCCTCCAGAATAAGGGTACAGGTTGCTGTGGGGACGCAGCGTGAAATCAACACATCCGTACCCAAACCCACCCGATCCGGCCTGGCCCGGCCCGACCTGACCCAGACCCGCGGGTGGAAACGAGGCTTTATATTTGACCCGACCCGGCCTACTTTTGTGGTTCCCCTCTGTAGGGGTACTGATCTAACCAATCCACACCAAAGAGGTGGAGCTTAACACACTGCAATCTGATGATTGATTGAAAAACATGTAAGTTCACAGGCGTAAGTATTGATGGTGCAGCTGCACCGGGGCCCAGATGCAATCCTGAAGTAAGCCCATGAAGGAAGGGGAAAAAAGCAGCTGTCCATCAGATTTAAGCCCAGTTTCCAGCTGTGGGTCGGGTCGGGTTGGATCGGATCGGGTATGTTTTGGTACAGATGTGTTGATTTCATGTTGCGTCCCCACAGCAACTGTCCCCTTATCGCTGCAACGTGATCACGTGACATAATCGCCGTGCAGTACCTTTTAACCAAAACACCACAGAGACAGAAACAAAGGAGTCGCACTTTGTTTCTACACCGGCTCACGCGGGAAGTCAAAAAGTCAAAGTCAACTTTACTGTCAAATGTGCCCCATGTAAGACATACAACACAGATGAAGGTAGTCCTCTCAAACCCACGGTGCAAATAATAAAATATAATAAACTCTAAGATAAAAATGTAAAAATCTAAGAATCCGCTCAGATAACCTAGAAATCTAAAGACGAAACCTAAAATTAAATACTAAAGATTACAAATTTAAAAATGGGTTGACAGTAGACAATGTGAACGGTATTACAATCCTGATTTAGGAAGTAGAGCAGATATTACAGAGCAATGATGATGTAAACATGTACCTGTACATGTACAGTAAGTTTTTAGTAATGTAACAGTACAGTGGTAATAGTACAATAATACATATGCAGAGTAAACTGAGCAGCAGTCCTGATCATGCAATAGTACAGTACGCAGTAGTACCATTTAGTACAATGTTCTGCAGTGTTGAACTGTTGCCATGGTGATGATGAAGTGGGGTGTGTAGGGCTGAGGTAGGTGAGACTGTGAGCAGGCAGAGTCAGTGGGGGTCAGGAGGGGCGAGTGGGGGGGCAGAGCAGGGACGGAGTTGAGCATCCTCACTGCGTGGTGGAAAAAGCTGTCTGAACCTGCTGGTTCTGGTTCTGGTCCGGAGACTCTGCAGCCTCCTCCCTGACGGCAGCAGGGTGAAGACACTGTGGGCGGGGTGGGTGGGGTCACTTGGGATCCTGGTGGATCTGCAGGTGAGGCGGGAGTGGTAAAAGTCCAACAGAGAGGGGAGGGGGACACCGAAGATCTTCCCAGCTGCTTTCACAGTGATGCTGCAGCAGGATGAGGTGCAGACTCCGTACCACACGGTGATACTGCAGCAGGATGAGGTGCAGACTCCGTACCACACGGTGATACTGCAGCAGGATGAGATGCAGACTCCGTACCACACGGTGATGCTGCAGCAGGATGAGGTGATGCTGCAGCAGGATGAGGTGCAGACTCCGTACCACACGGTGATACTGCAGCAGGATGAGGTACAGACTCCGTACCACACGGTGATGCTGCAGCAGGATGAGGTGCAGACTCCGTACCACACGGTGATACTGCAGCAGGATGAGGTGCAGACTCCGTACCACACGGTGATGCTGCAGCAGGATGAGGTGGACCGTCGGTATGCTGCAGCAGGATGAGGTGCAGACTCCGTACCACACGGTGATACTGCAGCAGGATGAGGTACAGACTCCGTACCACACGGTGATGCTGCAGCAGGATGAGGTACAGACTCCGTACCACACGGTGATGCTGCAGCAGGATGAGGTGCAGACTCCGTACCACACGGTGATACTGCAGCAGGATGAGGTACAGACTCCGTACCACACGGTGATGCTGCAGCAGGATGAGGTGCAGACTCCGTACCACACGGTGATACTGCAGCAGGATGAGGTACAGACTCCGTACCACACGGTGATACTGCAGCAGGATGAGGTGCAGACTCCGTACCACACGGTGATACTGCAGCAGGATGAGGTGCAGACTCCGTACCACACGGTGATACTGCAGCAGGATGAGGTGCAGACTCCGTACCACACGGTGATGCAGCAGGATGAGGTACAGACTCCGTACCACACGGTGATGCTGCAGCAGGATGAGGTGCAGACTCCGTACCACACGGTGATACTGCAGCAGGATGAGGTGCAGACTCCGTACCACACGGTGATACTGCAGCAGGATGAGGTGCAGACTCCGTACCACACGGTGATGCTGCAGCAGGATGAGGTGCAGACTCCGTACCACACGGTGATACTGCAGCAGGATGAGATGCAGACTCCGTACCACACGGTGATACTGCAGCAGGATGAGGTGCAGACTCCGTACCACACGGTGATGCTGCAGCAGGATGAGGTGCAGACTCCGTACCACACGGTGATACTGCAGCAGGATGAGGTGCAGACTCCGTACCACACGGTGATACTGCAGCAGGATGAGGTGCAGACTCCGTACCACACGGTGATGCTGCAGCAGGATGAGGTGCAGACTCCGTACCACACGGTGATGCTGCAGCAGGATGAGGTGCAGACTCCGTACCACACGGTGATGCTGCAGCAGGATGAGGTGCAGACTCCGTACCACACGGTGATGCTGCAGCAGGATGAGCCGTGATGCTGCAGCAGGATGAGGTGCAGACTCCGTACCACACGGTGATGCTGCAGCAGGATGAGGTGATGCTGCGTAGCAGGACGATGTGATGCTGCAGCAGGATGAGGTGCAGACTCCGTACCACACGGTGATGCTGCAGCAGGATGAGGTGCAGACTCCGTACCACACGGTGATACTGCAGCAGGATGAGGTGCAGACTCCGTACCACACGGTGATGCTGCAGCAGGATGAGGTGCAGACTCCGTACCACACGGTGATGCTGCAGCAGGATGAGGTGATGCTGCAGCAGGATGATGTGCAGACTCTGTACCACACGGTGATGCTGCAGCAGGATGAGGTGCAGACTCCGTACCACACGATGTGATGCTGCAGCAGGATGAGGTGCAGACTCCGTACCACACGGTGATACTGCAGCAGGATGAGGTGCAGACTCCGTACCACACGGTGATACTGCAGCAGGATGAGGTGCAGACTCCGTACCACACGGTGATGCTGCAGCAGGATGAGGTGCAGACTCCGTACCACACGGTGATGCTGCAGCAGGATGAGGTGCAGACTCCGTACCACACGGTGATGCTGCAGCAGGATGAGGTGCAGACTCCGTACCACACGGTGATGCTGCAGCAGGATGAGGCGCAGACTCCGTACCACACGGTGATACTGCAGCAGGATGAGGTGCAGACTCCGTACCACACGGTGATGCTGCAGCAGGATGAGGTGCAGACTCCGTACCACACGGTGATGCTGCAGCAGGATGAGGTGCAGACTCCGTACCACACGGTGATGCTGCAGCAGGATGAGGGAGCTGCAGCAGGATGAGGTGCGCTCCGTACCACACGGTGATGCTGCAGCAGGATAGGGATGCTGCAGCAGGATGGCAGACTCCGTACCACACGGTGATGCTGCAGCAGGATGAGGTGCAGACTCCGTACCACACGGTGATGCTGCAGCAGGATGAGGTGCAGACTCCGTACCACACGGTGATACTGCAGCAGGATGAGGTGCAGACTCCGTACCACACGGTGATGCTGCAGCAGGATGAGGTACAGACTCCGTACCACACGGTGATGCTGCAGCAGGATGAGGTGCAGACTCCGTACCACACGGTGATGCTGCAGCAGGATGAGGTGCAGACTCCGTACCACACGGTGATGCTGCAGCAGGATGAGGATGCACGGTGATGCTGCAGCAGGATGAGGTGCAGACTCCGTACCACACGGTGATGCTGCAGCAGGATGAGGTGCAGACTCCGTACCACACGGTGATGCTGCAGCAGGATGAGGTGCAGACTCCGTACCACACGGTGATGCTGCAGCAGGATGAGGTGCAGACTCCGTACCACACGGTGATACTGCAGCAGGATGAGGTGCAGACTCTGTACCACACGGTGATACTGCAGCAGGATGAGGTGCAGACTCCGTACCACACGGTGATGCTGCAGCAGGATGAGATGCAGACTCCGTACCACACGGTGATGCTGCAGCAGGATGAGGCGCAGACTCCGTACCACACGGTGATGCTGCAGCAGGATGAGGTGCAGACTGCAGTACCACGACGGTGATGCTGCAGCAGGATGAGGTGCAGACTCCGTACCACACGGTGATGCTGCAGCAGGATGAGGTGCAGACTCCGTACCACACGGTGATGCTGCAGCAGGATGAGGGCAGACTCCGTACCCACGGTGATGCTGCAGCAGGATGAGGTGCAGACTCCGTACCACACGGTGATGCTGCAGCAGGATGAGGTGCAGACTCCGTACCACACGGTGATGCTGCAGCAGGATGAGGTGCAGACTCCGTACCACACGGTGATGCTGCAGCAGGATGAGATGCAGACTCCGTACCACACGGTGATGCTGCAGCAGGATGAGGTGCAGACTCCGTACCACACGGTGATACTGCAGCAGGATGAGGTGCAGACTCCGTACCACACGGTGATGCTGCAGCAGGATGAGGTGCAGACTCCGTACCACACGGTGATACTGCAGCAGGATGAGGTGCAGACTCCGTACCACACGGTGATACTGCAGCAGGATGAGGTGCAGACTCCGTACCACACGGTGATGCTGCAGCAGGATGAGATGCAGACTCCGTACCACACGGTGATGCTGCAGCAGGATGAGGTGCAGACTCCGTACCACACGGTGATGCTGCAGCAGGATGAGGTGATGCTGCAGCAGGATGAGGTGATGCTGCAGCAGGATGAGGTGCAGACTCCGTACCACACGGTGATGCTGCAGCAGGATGAGGTGCAGACTCCGTACCACACGGTGATGCTGCAGCAGGATGAGGTGATGCTGCAGCAGGATGAGGTGCAGACTCCGTACCACACGGTGATGCTGCAGCAGGATGAGGTGCAGACTCCGTACCGCACGGTGATGCTGCAGCAGGATGAGGTGCAGACTCCGTACCACACGGTGATGATGCAGCAGGATGAGGTGCAGACTCCGTACCACACGGTGATGCTGCAGCAGGATGAGGTGATGCTGCAGCAGGATGAGGTGCAGACTCCGTACCACACGGTGATGCTGCAGCAGGATGAGGTGATGCTGCAGCAGGATGATGTGATGCTGCAGCAGGATGAGGTGCAGACTCCGTACCACACGGTGATGCTGCAGCAGGATGAGGTGCAGACTCCGTACCACACGGTGATACTGCAGCAGGATGAGGTGCAGACTCCGTACCACACGGTGATGCTGCAGCAGGATGAGGTGCAGACTCCGTACCGCACGGTGATGCTGCAGCAGGATGATGTGCAGACTCTGTACCACACGGTGATGCTGCAGCAGGATGAGGTGCAGACTCCGTACCACACGGTGATGCTGCAGCAGGATGAGGTGCAGACTCCGTACCACACGGTGATGCTGCAGCAGGATGAGGTACAGACTCCGTACCACACGGTGATGCTGCAGCAGGATGAGGTGCAGACTCCGTACCACACGGTGATGCTGCAGCAGGATGAGGCGCAGACTCCGTACCACACGGTGATGCTGCAGCAGGATGAGGTGCAGACTCCGTACCACACGGTGATGCTGCAGCAGGATGAGGTGCAGACTCCGTACCACACGGTGATGCTGCAGCAGGATGAGGTGCAGACTCCGTACCGCACGGTGATGCTGCAGCAGGATGATGTGCAGACTCTGTACCACACGGTGATGCTGCAGCAGGATGAGGTGCAGACTCCGTACCACACGGTGATACTGCAGCAGGATGAGGTGCAGACTCCGTACCACACGGTGATGCAGCAGGATGAGGCGCAGACTCCGTACCACACGGTGATGCTGCAGCAGGATGAGGGCAGACTCTGTACCACACGGTGATGCTGCAGCAGGATGAGGTACAGACTCCGTACCCACGGTGATGCTGCAGCAGGATGAGGTGCAGACTCCGTACCACACGGTGATGCTGCAGCAGGATGAGGTGATGCTGCAGCAGGAGAGGTGCAGACTCCGTACCACACGGTGATGCTGCAGCAGGATTAGGTGATGCTCAGCAGGAGAGGCGCAGACTCCGTACCACACGGTGATGCTGCAGCAGGATGAGGTGCAGACTCCGTACCACACGGTGATGCTGCAGCAGGATGAGGTGCAGACTCCGTACCACACGGTGATACTGCAGCAGGATGAGGTGCAGACTCCGTACCACACGGTGATGCTGCAGCAGGATGAGGCGCAGACTCCGTACCACACGGTGATGCTGCAGCAGGATGAGGTGCAGACTCCGTACCACACGGTGATGCTGCAGCAGGATGAGGCGCAGACTCCGTACCACACGGTGATGCTGCAGCAGGATGAGGCGCAGACTCCGTACCACACGGTGATGCTGCAGCAGGATGAGGTGCAGACTCCGTACCACACGGTGATGCTGCAGCAGGATGAGGTGCAGACTCCGTACCACACGGTGATGCTGCAGCAGGATGAGGCGCAGACTCCGTACCACACGGTGATGCTGCAGCAGGATGAGGTGCAGACTCCGTACCACACGGTGATGCTGCAGCAGGATGAGGTGCAGACTCTGTACCACACGGTGATGCTGCAGCAGGATGAGGTGCAGACTCCGTACCACACGGTGATGCTGCAGCAGGATGAGGTGCAGACTCCGTACCACACGGTGATGCTGCAGCAGGATGAGGCGCAGACTCCGTACCACACGGTGATACTGCAGCAGGATGAGGTGCAGACTCCGTACCACACGGTGATGCTGCAGCAGGATGAGGCGCAGACTCCGTACCACACGGTGATGCTGCAGCAGGATGAGGTGCAGACTCCGTACCACACGGTGATGCTGCAGCAGGATGAGGCGCAGACTCCGTACCACACGGTGATGCTGCAGCAGGATGAGGTGCAGACTCCGTACCACACGGTGATGCTGCAGCAGGATGAGGTGCAGACTCCGTACCACACGGTGATGCTGCAGCAGGATGAGGTGCAGACTCCGTACCACACGGTGATGCTGCAGCAGGATGAGATGCAGACTCCGTACCACACGGTGATGCTGCAGCAGGATGAGGTGCAGACTCCGTACCACACGGTGATACTGCAGCAGGATGAGGTGCAGACTCCGTACCACACGGTGATGCTGCAGCAGGATGAGGTGCAGACTCCGTACCACACGGTGATACTGCAGCAGGATGAGGTGCAGACTCCGTACCACACGGTGATACTGCAGCAGGATGAGGTGCAGACTCCGTACCACACGGTGATGCTGCAGCAGGATGAGATGCAGACTCCATACCACACGGTGATGCTGCAGCAGGATGAGGTGCAGACTCCGTACCACACGGTGATGCTGCAGCAGGATGAGGTGATGCTGCAGCAGGATGAGGTGATGCTGCAGCAGGATGAGGTGCAGACTCCGTACCACACGGTGATGCTGCAGCAGGATGAGGTGCAGACTCCGTACCACACGGTGATGCTGCAGCAGGATGAGGTGATGCTGCAGCAGGATGAGGTGCAGACTCCGTACCACACGGTGATGCTGCAGCAGGATGAGGTGCAGACTCCGTACCGCACGGTGATGCTGCAGCAGGATGAGGTGCAGACTCCGTACCACACGGTGATGATGCAGCAGGATGAGATGCAGACTCCGTACCACACGGTGATGCTGCAGCAGGATGAGGTACAGACTCCGTACCACACGGTGATACTGCAGCAGGATGAGGTGCAGACTCCGTACCACACGGTGATGCTGCAGCAGGATGAGGTGCAGACTCCGTACCACACGGTGATGCTGCAGCAGGATGAGGTGCAGACTCTGTACCACACGGTGATACTGCAGCAGGATGAGGTGCAGACTCCGTACCACACGGTGATACTGCAGCAGGATGAGGTGATGCTGCAGCAGGATGAGGTGCAGACTCCGTACCACACGGTGATGCTGCAGCAGGATGAGGTGATGCTGCAGCAGGATGAGGTGCAGACTCCGTACCACACGGTGATGCTGCAGCAGGATGAGGTGATGCTGCAGCAGGATGAGGTATAGACTCCGTACCGCACGGTGATGCTGCAGCAGGATGAGGTGATGCTGCAGCAGGATGAGGTGCAGACTCCGTACCACACTGTGATGCTGCAGCAGGATGAGGTGATGCTGCAGCAGGATGAGGTGCAGGCTCCGTACCACACGGTGATACTGCAGCAGGATGAGGTGCAGACTCCGTACCACACGGTGATACTGCAGCAGGATGAGGTGCAGACTCCGTACCACACGGTGATGCTGCAGCAGGATGAGGTGCAGACTCCGTACCATACGGTGATACTGCAGCAGGATGAGGTGCAGACTCCGTACCATACGGTGATACTGCAGCAGGATGAGGTGCAGACTCCGTACCACACGGTGATACTGCAGCAGGATGAGGTGCAGACTCCGTACCACACGGTGATACTGCAGCAGGATGAGGTGCAGACTCCGTACCACACGGTGATACTGCAGCAGGATGAGGTGCAGACTCCGTACCACACGGTGATGCTGCAGCAGGATGAGGTGCAGACTCCGTACCACACGGTGATGCTGCAGCAGGATGAGGTGCAGACTCCGTACCACACGGTGATGCTGCAGCAGGATGAGGTACAGACTCCGTACCACACGGTGATGCTGCAGCAGGATGAGATGCAGACTCCGTACCACACGGTGATGCTGCAGCAGGATGAGGTGCAGACTCCGTACCACACGGTGATACTGCAGCAGGATGAGGTGCAGACTCCGTACCACACGGTGATGCTGCAGCAGGATGAGATGCAGACTCCATACCACACGGTGATGCTGCAGCAGGATGAGGTGCAGACTCCGTACCACACGGTGATGCTGCAGCAGGATGAGGTGATGCTGCAGCAGGATGAGGTGATGCTGCAGCAGGATGAGGTGCAGACTCCATACCACACGTGATGCTGCAGCAGGATGAGGTGCAGACTCCGTACCACACGGTGATGCTGCAGCAGGATGAGGTGATGCTGCAGCAGGATGAGGTGCAGACTCCGTACCACACGGTGATGCTGCAGCAGGATGAGGTGATGCTGCAGCAGGATGAGGTGCAGACTCCGTACCACACGGTGATGCTGCAGCAGGATGAGGTGCAGACTCCGTACCGCACGGTGATGCTGCAGCAGGATGAGGTGCAGACTCCGTACCACACGGTGATGATGCAGCAGGATGAGATGCAGACTCCGTACCACACGGTGATGCTGCAGCAGGATGAGGTGCAGACTCCGTACCACACGGTGATACTGCAGCAGGATGAGGTGCAGACTCCGTACCACACGGTGATGCTGCAGCAGGATGAGGTGCAGACTCCGTACCACACGGTGATGCTGCAGCAGGATGAGGTGCAGCCTCCGTACCACACTGTGATGCTGCAGCAGGATGAGGTGCAGACTCCGTACCACACGGTGATACTGCAGCAGGATGAGGTGCAGACTCCGTACCACACGGTGATACTGCAGCAGGATGAGGTGCAGACTCCGTACCACACGGTGATGCTGCAGCAGGATGAGGTGCAGACTCCGTACCACACGGTGATGCTGCAGCAGGATGAGGTGCAGACTCCGTACCACACGGTGATGCTGCAGCAGGATGAGGTGCAGACTCCGTACCACACGGTGATGCTGCAGCAGGATTAGGTACAGACTCCGTACCACACGGTGATGCTGCAGCAGGATGAGGTGCAGACTCCGTACCACACGGTGATGCTGCAGCAGGATGAGGTGCAGACTCCGTACCACACTGTGATGCTGCAGCAGGATGAGGTGCAGACTCCGTACCACACGGTGATGCTGCAGCAGGATGAGGTGCAGACTCCGTACCACACGGTGATACTGCAGCAGGATGAGGTGCAGACTCCGTACCACACGGTGATACTGCAGCAGGATGAGGTGCAGACTCCGTACCACACGGTGATACTGCAGCAGGATGAGGTGATGCTGCAGCAGGATGAGGTGCAGACTCCGTACCACACGGTGATGCTGCAGCAGGATGAGGTGATGCGCAGCAGGAGAGGTATAGACTCCGTACCGCACGGTGATGCTGCAGCAGGATGAGGTGATGCTCAGCAGGAGAGGACAGACTCCGTACCACACTGTGATGCTGCAGCAGGATGAGGTGATGCTGCAGCAGGATGAGGTGCAGGCTCCGTACCACACGGTGATACTGCAGCAGGATGAGGTGCAGACTCCGTACCACACGGTGATACTGCAGCAGGATGAGGTGCAGGCTCCGTACCACACGGTGATACTGCAGCAGGATGAGGTGCAGACTCCGTACCATACGGTGATACTGCAGCAGGATGAGGTGCAGGCTCCGTACCACACGGTGATACTGCAGCAGGATGAGGTGCAGACTCCGTACCACACGGTGATACTGCAGCAGGATGAGGTGCAGACTCCGTACCACATGGTGATACTGCAGCAGGATGAGGTACAGACTCCGTACCACACGGTGATGCTGCAGCAGGATGAGGTGATGCTGCAGCAGGATGAGGTGCAGACTCCGAACCACACGGTGATGCTGCAGCAGGATGAGGTACAGACTCCGTACCACATGGTGATACTGCAGCGGGATGAGGTACAGACTCCGTACCACACGGTGATGCTGCAGCAGGATGAGGTACAGACTCCGTACCACACGGTGATACTGCAGCAGGATGAGGTGCAGACTCCGTACCACATGGTGATACTGCAGCAGGATGAGGTACAGACTCCGTACCACACGGTGATACTGCAGCAGGATGAGGTGCAGACTCCGTACCACACGGTGATACTGCAGCAGGATGAGGTGCAGACTCCGTACCACATGGTGATACTGCAGCAGGATGAGGTACAGACTCCGTACCACACGGTGATGCTGCAGCAGGATGAGGTGCAGACTCCGTACCACACAGTGATACTGCAGCAGGATGAGGTGATGCTGCAGCAGGATGAGATGCAGACTCCGTACCACACGGTGATGCTGCAGCAGGATGAGGTACAGACTCCGTACCACACGGTGATGCTGCAGCAGGATGAGGTGCAGACTCCGTACCACACGGTGATACTGCAGCAGGATGAGGTGCAGACTCCGTACCACACGGTGATGCTGCAGCAGGATGAGGTGCAGACTCCGTACCACACGGTGATGCTGCAGCAGGATGAGATGCAGACTCCGTACCACACGGTGATGCTGCAGCAGGATGAGATGCAGACTCCGTACCACACGGTGATGCTGCAGCAGGATGAGGTGCAGACTCCGTACCACACGGTGATGCTGCAGCAGGATGAGATGCAGACTCCGTACCACACGGTGATGCTGCAGCAGGATGAGGTGCAGACTCCGTACCACACGGTGATGCTGCAGCAGGATGAGGTGCAGACTCCGTACCACACGGTGATGCTGCAGCAGGATGAGGTGCAGACTCCGTACCACACGGTGATGCTGCAGCAGGATGAGGTGCAGACTCCGTACCACACGGTGATGCTAGCAGGATGAGGTGCAGACTCCGTACCACACGGTGATACTGCAGCAGGATGAGGTGCAGACTCCGTACCACACGGTGATGCTGCAGCAGGATGAGGTGCAGACTCCGTACCACACGGTGATACTGCAGCAGGATGAGGTGCAGACTCCGTACCACACGGTGATACTGCAGCAGGATGAGGTGCAGACTCCGTACCACACGGTGATGCTGCAGCAGGATGAGATGCAGACTCCGTACCACACGGTGATACTGCAGCAGGATGAGGTGCAGACTCCGTACCACACGGTGATGCTGCAGCAGGATGAGGTGCAGACTCCGTACCACACGGTGATGCTGCAGCAGGATGAGGTGCAGACTCCGTACCACACGGTGATACTGCAGCAGGATGAGGTGCAGACTCCGTACCACACGGTGATACTGCAGCAGGATGAGAGTGCAGACTCCGTACC
>JALJCO010000659.1:0-109732 GCA_023101725.1 Atherinomorus stipes | reverse complement strand
GTGATCATTGTTATAATGAATGTTGACTTTTATGTCTTATTTTCTTCTTTAATGACTCATGTTTAACCAAACATGAGTCGGACCCCCTGTGAGCTCGATGCGGCTTTTTTGGGTGATTCGTCCTTAACAGACATTTTTACTGTGGCTGCTTTGATGACATCACTAGTATGCGACGTTATAGCAGGTAAATGTCTGTAAATAAGGACGAGTCACCACAAAAAAGTTGCTTCGAGCTCACAGGACTCATGTTTGGTAACAAAACATTGGTGAAACTAAAGAGTTTGTGGCAGATAATACTTTATTTAGAGGCTGCACGCTGTTGCTGCATCACTTCCATTATATCGTGCATACGCTGATCTGGAGTGGATCTAAATATCTCCTGAAGAAATTCAAGTTGCACCAAAACTGTCTGGGTGGGTAAAGTAATGAATTTCATGCTAGAAAAAAGGACCAGATTAAAATAAAACTAGCTTCCCCTTTTATGTCTGTAAATGATCATAAACGTCATAATTAAGAAGGAAAATCCTGGTTTTTGAGGATTTGTTCCAGGCAGTACAGCCACATGTCCAAAATGGACTCCTCGCGCTGAGATTAGGCTGTTTTTGGGATCCCTGGAGCAGAATATAGTCGTCACAAGCCTGGAGCGCCATCATGTGACATTAGACGGTAATGTCGACTTCTTGGCTCATGTCAGTCAATATGATTTAACACTTAGAAATATGTTAAATTGTATATATTTTGATATATAAAGTCGCACTGGACTATAAGCTGCACAACAACCTCCTGACAGCAGACGCTGAACAGCAGCTACACTTACAGGTGCAGCCAACCCGCTCCCCCCAGACCAGCACCGGCTTCATCCTCCAGTCTCGCGGCCTTCAGGCTGGAAAACAGGATCTGGATGCTCGACTGGTCTTTCAGCTTCGTCAGTTATCGTGCAGATACCGATGGATTCAATGCGGAGCTGGAGCGGTGACCTCAAAGCTGCAATGTGCAGAGATGACAGAAACAGGCTACAAGTAGAAAGTAGAAATCCTGTCCGGCAGTTTTACAACCAATCACTGAACCAGCTGGGTTTAATTAGCTCCTCTGCCAGGTAGATGAGCTCGTTAGTGAAAACACCTGCTGTAAATGCACCGGCAGATCCAAAAACACGGTAGGACTTCTACTGAAAAAACACTTTTACTTCGACTTTTGACACCTCTGGCAATGTGACGCGTTCTGACCATAAAAACATAAAACGTCACTTCGTTTTTCTTTTATATGTTTATTTTTCATGTTTGTTAAATAATTATTGACCAAGACTCAGTCAAATAAATACATTTATTTTGAGTGGCAGTTTCATTTCCACTTTAAATCAAGCTTGACTTACTTTAGGAGCAAAATGCAAAGGAAAGGGGTGAAACCTGCACTTGTACATGTGCTCCCTTTTTTTTTCTTCTACTCGCATTAATCTATTTTTAGGCGCATATGCGAGTAAAACATTCCCAATGTACAGCCCTGCTATGACCTTATATCTTTTATACATGATCTATAGATTAACCGCTATGGAAGAAGATTAACGCTACTGAAGAAAAAAAAACAAATAGGATTCTGTGAAAAAGTCAGAATTCTGTCTTCTTGGTTTTTTTTTGTTTGTTTGTTGTTTTGTTGGGGTTTTTTTTTTTTTCAAAATTGACTGATTTTAACATGTTACTGGGGGAAAACGTCAAAATTCTGAGAAACCAGAAATCTGATTTTTTTTAACTCAGAAATTTGAGATGAAAGTCAGATTTTGTTCTGAAATGGAAAAAAAACTGCTCGTATTTCATTTTTTTCATATTCTGGGAAAAAGTTGGAATTTAAGTTTCCCTTGCATAATCCTGACGTTTTTCATGTTCTAAAAAAAAAGAAAAAAAGTCAGAATTCTTCTAATTTTTTGTTTGTTTGTTGTTTGTTTTTCTCAGAATTGACTGATTTTTTCATGTTACAGGGAAAAAGTAAAAATTCTGAGAAGCCAAAAATCTGATTTTTTGTAATCTCAGACATCTGAGATTAAAGTCAGAATTTTATCTGAAACGAAAAAAAAACTGCAATATGTTATTTAATTTTTTTCATATTCTGGTAAAAAAAAAAAAAGTCAGAATTTGAGTTTTCCTGCATAATTCTGACGTTTTTCATGTTCTAAAAAAAAGGAAAAAAAGTCAGAATTCTGTCTTCTTGTTTTTTGTTTGTTTGTTTTTCTCAGAATTGACTGATTTTTTCATGTTACAGGGAAAAAGTAAAAAATTCTGAAAGGCCAAAAATCTGATTTATTTTTAAATCTCAGACATCTGAGATTAAAGTCAGAATTTTATCTGACACGGGAGAAAAAAACTACTCGTATTTTATTTAATTTTTTTCATATTCTGGGAAAAAGTCAGAATTTGAGTTTTCCTGCATAATCCTGACGTTTTTCATGTTCTAAAATAAGTCATAATTCTGAGATTAAAAATCAAAATTCTTCTTTTTTTTTCTTCAGTGGCCTTTTCCCCAAACATCAAAAGTTTTAGTTTAGGTGATAAATTATTTTAATTTAAATGTTTTTTTTTTTTTTTTCAACAATCTTTTTATCAGTACTTTTTTACTGGAAAGTCCACTTTGCGAAACTCCCTGGCGTTATCATGACCCTTCCTCTGAAAAATGCATTCTGGGAAACGTAGTTCCATGTGGCAATGACAGAACCGGCGCGTAGAGTCGACAGAGACTACATTTCCCGTGGTGCCGTTCGGGTTTTCTTCCTCCTCTCCTTCCTTCCTGCAGCCTCGGCCCTTCTCCCGTGAAAAAGGAAGATGAGAAGCGGCCGCAGTCCGACTCTGAACCGAGCCAGACCTCCATGTCGGCGCAGCGGCTGTTGACGGACCGGAGGCCGAGCTCAGTCGCCGATCGCCGGCCCTGAACGCGACGCGACCACCGCCGGAGCCGCGGAGCTCCGCAGCCTGTCGGAGCGGCGGGTGGAGCTGCAGCCTGCCGGCCCGTGCCAAGCCGAGCCGAGCCCTGCTGAGCCGAGCCGAGCCGAGCCGCTGTCATCCACCGTCCTGCCAACGATGCACAGCGACCTGAAGGACTGAAGCCTCGACCGCACCGCATCCCGAGACCAGACCCGACCCCCCCGCCCTCCCCATTCAGGTGAGAGTTCCTCTGCACACCTGGAGCCGCACCGGTCCCCTGAGACTGACTGGCACGCATCTGTTCTGGGTTTGCCCCGGTCCAGCTGGTGGACCGGTTCTGGTCTGGTCCAGAGGACAGCTGTCATCCTGCAGCAGGTGTCACGCTGAAGTCTGGGAGCTGCCAGGCTCACTGATGCCTCCATTTTGCTCCTTTTTCTCAGTCAGCTGGAGAGAAACCAGACCAGAGGAAGAGCAGCCGGTTTTAATCTCAGAGTTTCCCCGCCAGGTTGCTTTAACTCGGCTCAAAAGTTAGAAAATGACTTTGGTGGGTTATTTTAGTGGAACTGGGATGCCATCCCACAGCAGTGTGACCAGCATGAGCAGGAGGTGCCAGGATGTTGTGGCTGAGTGTGGATCTTCCACGTGATGCGGAGGCTCCTGTTTGTCAGATAAACTAGTAAATAGTCAAATGTCTTGTTTCTTACACTTGAATCAACTTTGTGAACGTGGCTCCATTTAACAGGGAAACAAAAACATGTTTTCCAACAGTAGAGTTATCACTAAAAAGTGATGTTGAAGCAAAATAATTCACCTAACACATTTGTCACGACAAGAACAAACATGTTGTGCAATTGTTATTGTTTAAAAAGTAAACCAAAATACTAAAACAGCTGTGAAAACTACTCCACATGTCATTAGGGCTGTCACAAACTATTATTTTGATTAGTCGAGTAATCGGATCGTGCGAAAATTGCACCATATTTACCAGGACTGGGAAGAAATATCAATACACTGAAATATCGTGATATTTTCATATGCAGATATCATACAGGGATCCAAAAATGCGATAGTGATCTTTTTTACGAATGGAATCTCGCGGGATTCCATCGTTATCTTACGAAATCTCGCAAGATTTCACGAAAAACCGCGAGATTTCGTGACCGAACTACGAAATCTCGCTAGATTTTGTTGGTAACATAGATCAATACCGCATTTTTAAATATTGATTTGATATCAGCATATGAAAATATTGTTTCAGTGTAGCGATATTTTTTCCCGGCCCTAATATTTCAGCACCAGTCAAAAGTTTGGACACATTCTCATTGAATATAATGAGAAAACGTGTCCAAACTTCTGACTGGTGGTGTGTGTGTTTAATTTACGTCAGTAAACAATTCAAGAAAAGCCGACCAGACAGAAAGACGGACAAGGCAGCGGAACGTACATTAGCAATTTAGAGAGGAAAAACAAAGCTTATAAACGATAAACGATTAGTCGATAATGTAACTAGTTGTTGACTATTAGTCGATCAATCGTGGCAGCCCCCGGTGGGAAGTGCTGAGTTCAGGTTTCACTTGCAGAGTTTGGTTGGAGGTACCGCCCCGTTAAAAAGCTGTTTAGAACCGGTGAAGACGCCCGACACAAGCTGCCGCCTTCTTCTTCCACTTCTTCTTCTTCTTCTCTGTTCATTTCGCTGCTCCCGTGTGAGCTCTACAGCTCGTCACCGTCTCTGAGGTTTCCCCTGGTCTCAATCCGATTGTTGTGGCAAAGCCAAACCAGTATATCCCCGGTTTACCAACGTGCAAAATCTAAAGCTCTTTTTGCCGCAGAGTACTTTCTTTTCTTCGCTTCGTCCACCGTTTTGTTTTTTTCCGAGAGTTTGAGTGAATCTGGCGTCTGCTCCAATCATCGATATTTACAGAAATCTCCGCCCAGAAACGTCCTGAACACAGTCAGGGGGAGAGGGAGTTGCAAACAAAGTCATCACCCCGCGAGAGTAGAGACCCAAAGGTGCGGATTGGACGGATTTCACCTGCACAAGTCAAGCCTTTATTTTCAGGGGGAAAACTCCGGATTCTACCTTTAATTACAGTATATTCCTCCCAGTAATTTCATCTGGCTGTACACAACTGCACTTCTTCCTGAACTTAAGCCAGCTCCTTTGTTTCCTGTCTTTCATTGGTGGTCAAACAGATCAATCCAGGTGTGTCTGGCCATTGTCGTCATGGTTACTGAGGATAGACGCACCTGCATTCATCAGTTTGTCCAGTATTGAGAGACAGGAGCTGGCTTGTGCATGCAGTTACACACTTAACTCACGGTGCAGAACAAAGCATGATGGGAAGTATTTGAATGAACCCAGTCCAGGACCAGTTAAAGGTTGAATATGGAATACGGACAGAACAGCGACATCACGTGTGTCTTGGTTGTAGTTGCAATGGCAGAAAAACAACTCCAGCCGCTGGGATGCCAGGCTCACTGCCGATACGCAAGTGACCAACAGCCTGCAGCATGTTTAACAAGTAACACAGAGGAGTTTATAACTGACAGCTAACGTTAGCCATGTTAGCAAACAAGCTAGCTTACCGATCCAGCAGGAAAGTCGCCATTTCAGTGTTTTACTCCGTGGAAAACGTTTATGTGGGTCCATTTAGTGAAGTCTTCACCTAAATTTACCCCATTTTTTGCTCTTCTCAGGTCACTCCTCCTCAGAAACAGATAACAACATCTGCAGGGCTCTGAAGCAGCAGCTTCACTCGTCATCTCCACGGTTTTCCCCTGTACAAGCCTGACTATGACCGAAATATTGTTTCCACACAGAGATCGTATTTGGCAACCTGCAATGGCGCCGTGTATTGGCTTATAGACGTAAATAAAATGCCATTATCGAACCCGTAAAAAATTATTTTATAATTATTTTTAGGCTAAATATAATTTTTCTGGGAAATGTTGTACTTTCATTCTGTACACCCCCAAACGACCTGTGGAGGTATTATTTTTTAAAAAATATAGCTTTTAACAAAAATGTTCCATATTCAACCTTTAAGTCTGGGATACACTGCGATATTTTCGATCGTCGCTCGCAGCTCCAACTCAAATTGACCTATGGCTAAGCCCCGCCCCCTCCACTCACTCGGACAAACAAACATTCGGTGACAGGCGCTATGTGACATTTCGGGAGATGACAGCTGTCAACACGGACAACAGACGCGTGATCAGACAGAGAGACCATGACAAGATAAATTAAAAAACATAAAAAAAATACAAACAAACAAAAAGAAATTGTTCAGAAGTCTTAAACTGGGAGTAGAAATCAGCCTGTGAATCTCTGAATGTGACTCGTGTCGCTCCCTCAGTTACTGCACGGCTGCTGTTGTTGTGCCAAAAAGTGATCATCTGACAAAAACTGATCTGACAGCCATCGGATCGGAGCAGTCTGGCTAAGCCAAAGGGTGTCGTTATCGACGTTACTGCACCACACCTGCACAAGTCAAGCCTTTATTTTCCACGGGGCAAAACTGCCGGATTACTACCTTTAACTTACAAGTAACTTCATATCTCTTTCAAGCAATTTGACAACATGGGCCTGTATACAACTGCTTCCCTTACCTTAGAACAGATGTAGAGCATCCTTGTTCATTTGTATCCTGTCGTTCAGTTGGTGGTCAAACGGATAAATCTAGGTGTGTCTGGCCATTGTCGTAAATGGCTAAAAAGGTTAGACGCACCTGCATCAACCAGCTTGTCCAGGATAGCGAGACAGGAGCTGGCATGTGCCCCATGCAGTTTGACACATTTTAAACTAAAGAGAGCAGAACAAAGCATGATGGGAATGTATTTGAATGAACGCCAGTCCAGGAAGCCAGTTAAGTCTGGGAAACACTGTGCGACTTATTGGTTATCGCGTCGGGGGGCGTAGCTTAGCCAACTGACAATTGTGCGAATCAGTGGCAGAGTTCAAAAGTTCACAGCTTGTGATGTTTTTCCTCACACTGAACGAACCGACGCTCGGATGCGATCTGACTGCTCACACTGTACGACCTCAAAGACACGTCGGGGTCTGGGACAATCCCCACATGCAACGCAATAAATACAGCTAGTAGTAGAAGAAGAAGACGGCGGAGAAGGAAGAAGACGACAATAGTATGTTATCACCCAAAAAAAACGCGTTGCCTTGGCGATTTGCGCTCTTCTTTGTGAAGAATTCGCCAAAAATAAAAGGTGACGACGTCGCGTGTGGACGAGGAATTGGCTGAGCTGACGTGGGCTGTACGGTCTGTCGGTTCTACAACGAAAACTCCGTCCAAAAGACACGCCGGGTCGCCGTGCTGCCTCTGGTTTACCTCCGTTTTTGTTTCATGCATGCGAAATGTAAAAATCTCCGAGGAAAGAGTTCTCAGTCTGGTCGAGGCTCCGCTTCAACATGCGATTCACTCACGAGCCACGACCAAAATATCAGACAGGTTTGGTTTTCTTGTGACTCACGATTTCGGATCGGGAGTTTGTCGTGAGCTGCCGATCGCCTTTCGTGACCCCCTAGTATACTGCACGACGCACGATTTGGCCAAGAGTCGGCCCAATCCCCAAAATTGTTGCACGACTGGAAATCGCATCGTGTATGTCGGACTTTACACTGATCTAACGGAAATACATGAAATTTAGACGGATTTGAATGAAGTTCCAACAGTTAGTTACGTGTCCCTGGCACGAAAATGTTCAAAGCTACCTGTGCAAAGCTTTCTCAGGGTCGGGCCCTGGTCCAATCGGAAAGGTGGGCGGGCCTTAGCACGCCCTGGCCCTAATATGACTCCGCCCCCTCGCAGGAGACGGACGAAAGTGCGCGTCGTGTATCCGTCTTCAGCATGGTGTATGAATTAGCCTTAAAGCTCGGCTGAAACTGTGGCATCATCAGGACGGTGATCCCAAACACATCGTTACCAGAAAGGCTGGAAAGGAAAAGCATCAAGGTGAAGACCTGATCCAGACCGAGTCCAGACCTCATCCTGAGGTAGGACCAGCAGAGACCTGCAGGCCTTAATCAGCTGGAGCAACGATGGGAAGAAGAGTGGAGCAATTTTTATTTTTTTTCTTCTTATATTTTGCTTTGTCACTTTCTTTTTTTAAATTGAAGTAAGAACATAAATAGAAACATTCATCGGCTGGAACAAGGCATCATACAGTTTCATAAATTGATTTACAAAACAATCAATACAAGAAGAACAAACAAATATGAGATACAACACAATAAAATAAATTAACAGTACAAAAAGTACATTATGGTAACTAATAAGTAAAACTTGTGTATCACACAGAAAGCATTTACAAGGTTGATTGGATTCACACATTTATTAGTTTTTTCTATCATTCATTATTTCTATGGACTGAAATAATTGAAAGAGATCAAGATGGAATTTAATAAAGGAGGGTTGTAATTTTGGATATGAAATTTAGCAATCGGGATCATTAGGTTCGTTACAAATTGGATATTGGAAGATTTATTTTCGTAATAAAGAAGAATATCTTTGGCCCCAAAGTTTATCCCAAGCTTGTTTTTTTAATAAAAACAAATAGTTTTAAATCTTTCTCCAGAAATCTACAGTATGATGCAGCAAAGAACCAGTAAAGACTGATGACATCATCCAGGACTGATGACATCACCCTTAAAACCATGACAGCAGCTTCTGGCTGCTGGATCGTACAGAGGAACCGGTTCTTTGCCCACTGATTCAGATATCTAGCTCCTCTATATAAATATAAATATTACATAATATATAAAATGAATATGTAAATATTTATATATATTTAAATTATAAATAAAGTAATATTTTTTAAAAATATTTGTTATTTATTTTTTGTTTTCATATTTATATAGGTTTATTTAAATATACATATAGTGTAAAGCATATTCAGTCATTTATTGTATCATACATGGAAATGTAGTTAATTTAGTAATTATTACATCTCCACTTTATTATCCTTATTGTTTATATATACATACATGTATATTTCCCCTTTTACTCTATACTATTCATATATACATATATTTATTTATATCTTGGGTACAGGTTGCATAAATATGAATGAATGCATGTAAATTGGTTGTGTACAAATTTTTCTGTATATTTATTTTCTCACATTTTACCCAGTCTTGTAAACTGGCAACTAAGAGAATGAGAGATTAAGGGTAAACTTTAAGGACAAATATGATGATAAAAAGGGGCAGGAATAAATACTGTAAGTTTTACTTCATGCTGCTACTTTTTGGACCTTTTGGACTTTTTAGTAACTGTCGTTTTTCACTTAATTTTTTTACTATCAATTTGTTGAACGATTTATTTATACGTGTTAATTTTTGTCCAAATAAATAAAGAATCAATCAATCTTTTGTGTTTTTATCTATATTTCTATACCAACCAGGACAGCCTTAGATGGTGTTGAGTACCCCCACTTTCTCTCTTTCTTTTGTATTCTTTCTCTCTTATTGCTTTCCTATGTGATGAGGGATAAATAAAGTTGTCTGAATTCGTGTCTGGATGTATTAATCGTGTAAAAAGTGTCTCATTTGTGTCTCTGTCCTCCAGTGTCCCCGCAGGCTGTGAGATGGAGCGCTCCGGCAGCATCCAGCTGGACATCCCGGACTTCAGCAACTCGGTCCTGTCTCATCTGAACCAGCTCCGCGTTCAGGGCCGCCTCTGCGACATCGTGGTCAACGTTCAGGGCCAGAGTTTCCGCGCGCACAAGGTGGTGCTGGCCGCCAGCTCGCCGTACTTCCGCGACCACATGTCCCTGAGCCAGATGAGCACGGTGTCGCTGACGGTCATCCGCAACCCGTCGGTGTTCGAGCAGCTGCTGTCCTTCTGCTACACGGGCCGCCTCTGCCTGCAGCTGGCCGACATCATCAGCTACCTGACGGCCGCCAGCTTCCTGCAGATGCAGCACATCATCGACCGCTGCACGCAGATCCTGGAGGGCATCCACCTGAAGATCAGCCTGGCCGAGCTGGACGAGGAGTCCAGGGAGGACGAGGTGGTGCGGGGCTCCAGGAGCAGCAGGACCTTGGAGGCTGTGGTAAGGGGAGGGGGCCACCACGGTGGTCTGCGGCTGCTGGGTCCGCGGGGCGGCGGCGAGGCGTGTGAGGCGGGCAGCCCGGCGGAGGAGCCGCTCAGCCCGCCGCCGACGGTGGAGCACAGCGGGCTGGAGGGGTCCGGGGCCACCAGCAGCAGGGCGGGCAAGGAGCCCATCCTCCGCATCAACCGGGCCGGGCAGTGGTACGTGGAGACGAGCAACGAGCCGGAGCGGCCCGGCAGCGCCGAGGAGGGCGGGGGCGTGGACGGACTCCGCATCAAGACGGAGAGGATGGAGGAGTGGATCGGAGCCGGGGAGCACCAGGAGGAAGGGGGCCCGGTGGAGGAGGGGGCCACCGTGATGATCGACACATCCGGGCGCAGCACGCTGGTGACGGGGCCACTGGGAGCGCTGGGGGCCCGCAGCGTCCAGCCGTCGTCCAGCTTCAGCGAGACGGACAGGTGAGTCCCGGCGACCGGCCGCCCGCAGGGACCCCGACCTCCGCAGACCCCTGATGATGTCTCTGTGTCAGGTTCAGCCCCACCGGCAGCGTGGTCGTCCTCACCGAGCGCCAGAGGGCCAAGAGCGAGTCCCCGAGCCGGGCGGACGAGCTGCGGCAGCCGAGCTCACAGGTGCCGACACAAGCCGCCGACACAAGCCGCCGCCTAGCACCGACTCACCATCGACTCATCATCGACTCATCATCGACTCACCACCAACGACTCATCACCAATAATTCACCACCAACCACTCACCAACGACTCGCCAACGACTCATCACCACCGACTCGCCAACGACTCATCACCAACAACTCACCAACAACCACTCACCAACGACTCACCAACGACTCATCACCGACTCATCATCGACTCACCATCGACTCATCACAGACTCACCATCGACTCATTACCAACCACTCACCAACCACTCACCAACGACTCACCACAGACTCATCACAGACTCACCATCGACTCATCGCCAACGACTCACCACCACTGACTCACCGACTCATCACCACTGACTCACCGACTCATCACCTCTGAGTCACCAACGACTCACCACAGACTCACCATCGACTCATTACCACCGACTCACCACCGACTCATCACAGACTCATCACAGACTCACCACCGACTCATCACCAACGACTCACCACCACTGACTCACCGACTCATCACCACTGACTCACCGACTCATCACACTCACCATGACTCACCAACGACTCACCACAGACTCACCATCGACTCATCACCACTGACTCACCACTAACTCACCGACTCATCACCACTACGACTCACCAACGACTCATCACAGACTAACTCGACTCATCACCACTGACTCACCAACGACTCATCACCACTAACTCACCGACTCATCACCACTGACTCACCGACTCATCACCTCTGAGTCACCAACGACTCACCACAGACTCACCATCGACTCATCACCACTGACTCACCACTAACTCACCGACTCATCACCACTGACTCACCAACGACTCATCACCACTAACTCACCGACTCATCACCACTGAGTCACCAACGACTCACCACAGACTCACCATCGACTCATCACCACTTACTCACCGACTCACCTCGACTCATTACCAACGACTCCTCACCACTGACTCACCATCGACTCATCACCAACGACTCATCACCACTGACTCACCGACTCATCGCCAACAACTCACCACTGACTCACCAACGAGTCACCGACTCATCACCACTGACTCACCATCGACTCATCACCAACGACTCACCACAGACTCCCATCACAGACTCACCTTCGACTCACCAACGACTAATTACCACTTCCTCACCACTAACTCACCAACTGATCACCACTGACTCACTGACTCATCACCACTGACTCACCACCGACTCAGCACCACAGGTTCACTACCCATTAATCACCAGGGGCTCACCACTGACTCCGGCTCCTCGAGGGCCACAATCACTGCAGGTCATCACCATGTCTCACCGACTCATCACCACTTACACCTGACTCAAATTCATCGGCTTTTAGATTCTTTTAATTTGAGTCAGCTGTGCTGGTGCACGGAGGCATGGAAAACCGTCAGGACAGCGGCCCTTGAGGACCGACTTTGGACACCACTGCGTTAAAGGAATAGTACACCTTCAGAATGATGGTCCTTCATTTTCTACTCACCATAATGCTGAGCAAGACTCTGGAGCACTTTTTTTAATATCTCAAATGCAGCTGGAGATCGGGGGGGGGGGTGGGGGGTCGCCCCCCCTACCTGCGACGTTCATGCGAGTTCATGACACTATGGAAGCCGCGGTGCAGGTGTAGAAGAAGAAATTCTCTGTTTACATTGTGCTAAGAGGAAACGATCTGCGGACAAACATGAGGGGTTGGATATTGATTTAAACAAAGAAAGAAAGAACGAACGCGCGATCTCGTCTGCCGTGGCTTCCGTAGTGTCATGAACTCACATGGGCGCACGCGTGGAAGTAAAATGTTCTACTGTTTAGCTATAAAAATCTACTAAATGATGTGGTTTCCAGTAAATTCTGGACGCAACCCACTCAGGACACTTGGACTACATGGGACGAGCAGTATGGAGGAATATTGACACGTTTTTGTGGACTTTTATGGACCTTTTTGTGTTGAGCGCCTGTGAACTCCATTATATGAAAGTCAGCCGATAACGAAACCCCCCCCCGGATCTCCGGCTGCATTTGAGATATTAAAAAGTGCTCCAGAGTCTTGCTCAGCATGAGGGTGAGTAGAAGATGAATGTACATCATTATGTGGGTGTATTATCCCTTTAACATTTGATACAACTACTGACACCAGTCTTGAGTAACCACAGATACAAACTCACTGCAGATACTTGATTTACCCTTAAAACCCCAGCAGACATCAGCCACCCCCTCCATCATCATCATCAGTTCCTCAGGAACATGGCGTGTAACTCTGTGATGGATAATTCACCGTTTATCTGATCTACAGAAGTTTTCCTGCATTTCTGTTCCGTCCAGCAGGTTTTTAATCCAGCCACTAACAGACTATAGCCCCGTTTCCACTGAGCGATACCGTACGGTTCGGTCTGGTACCATTTATGGACCCCCATCCGAAGAGGGTCCATAAAAGGTACGGTTTAGGTGGGGCTACGTGCATCACTGGTGGACAGAAAAGCTTCAGCGTCCCACGATGCAGCTATTTCAGCTGCATCAGTTACTGGAGTAATATTTAGGCTGGGTACACAGGTTTCTGTGTACTACTTAGCTAACATATGAGTACAACTACATAATAAACATAAGGCGTGGCTTTAAGTTGTTAAATTTTTCACATTTACACACGATCAGGCGTGTCGAAGGAGGACAAAACAGTTATAACTTCTTAATTATGATGTTTAGGATCATTTACAAGCATTAACTTTGGAATCGGAGTGATGGGGAAAGTTTTACCAGCCACACATGAAAAAATCCTAAAATTAAACAGAGTTAAAGGTTGAATATGTAATATGGACAGAACAGCGACATCACGTGTGTCTAGGTTGCAGTTGCAACGGCAGTAAAACAACTGGCCAGCCGCTGGGATGCCAGGCAGCATGTCCAACAAGTAACGCAGAGGAGTTTATAACTGACAGCTAACGTTAGCCATGTTAGCAAACAAGCTAGCTTACCGATCCACAGGAAAGCGCCATTTCCGTGTTTTACTCCGTGGAAAACGTTTATGTGGGTCCATTTAGTGAAGTCTTCACCTAAATTTACTCCAGGTTTTGCTCTTCTCAGGTCACTCCTCCTCAGAAACAGATAACAATATCTCCAGGGCTCTGAAGCAGCTGCTTCACTGGTCGTCTCTACGGTTTTCCCCTGTACAAGCCTGACTATGACTGAAATATTGTTTCCACACAGAGATCGTATTTGGCAACCTGCAATGGCGGCGTGTATTGGCTTATAGACGTAAATAAAATGCCATTATCAAACCCGAAAATTTAGTTTATAATTATTTTTAGGCAAATATAATTTTTCTGGGAAATGTTGACATGACCACGACTCGTTCTCACATGTTAATTATATGTTACCACGATTTCATAATGCGTGACCACGGGATGAAACCTTAGTAAGCGTTGTCACGAGTCCCTGGTGATACGGCTATGCTGGAGATCTGGTTTAACTGCTGGAACCGAACCGGACCGGACCGCTCAGTGGAAACAGGCTATTTATGATAAACCCTCAGTGATCCATAACAACACCATCATTAATCCCATTTTCACCATAAAAACATCACTATCACTTCTATGTTGCTAAGAGACCTGGAAATGATGATGAAGACACTTCCTGTCAAACTTTCCACCAATCAGAGAGCTTAGATTGACGGTAATTAGGGATGCACCGAAATGAAACCGGAAACAAAAAATGAGCAAACCAAGGCCGAAAAACCGAAACTCCGAAAGAAACGATTATGCGAGTTATTAGAACCATCGCATTTTTGGCTACGATGTGATTATCACTTAAATCAAGGCATTGCAACAAATCAAACACAAAAGTATCAAAATATTTATTTACCACTGACATTCCAGCAATGTACAATATAAAATTCAAAATCATATATTTAGTTTGACCCCACTCATGTACATTACATAATGCCTTTTAAATTTTTCTCTGTAGGACTGCTACAACAAATAATAGTCAAAGTCAACTCTATAGGGGATTATCACGCTTACCGGAAGTTCCCGGATTTTGACACTTCCTCTTCCGGGCCATGTTAACATCAGCCGTTCCTGCTCTGTTATACTGTTTAAATCGGATAAACTCCAAACATACTTAAGTTTTCATTCCAGACTGAAGTGATACTGGATCAAAAGCTGGATCAAAGCGATCGATTCGCCGCGGTGAAGGACCGAACTTTATAATAAAACACACGTTTGTTTGTCGCCGGTGGGGCACAACACCGGCACTTCACAGCATGCTAGCATTAGCCAGCTAGCGTTTACTGACGTGCTTAACATTGTGCGTCTTAAAACACACAAACATCTGAAAATCGGGTCTGTACCCCCCCGTTTCCAGTGGAACAACTGGGGACTGCCAAGAAAGGAGACGCTTTCAGATGCTTGTGTGTTTTCAGCCGCACAAAGTTAGGCACGTTATCGAGCTGGCTAATGCTAACCTGCTAACAATAGTTCGCCAGCTACTACTCTGTTAAACTTTGTAAATCGGTTAAACGCCAATGCCAAGTTTTCATTCCAGACTGAAGTGATGCTGAGGAAGATGTGGATCAAAACGACCGATTCGCCGCGGTGAAGGACCGAACTTTATAATAAAACGACACACGTTTGTTTGTGGCCGGCAGTCTGCACAGTCGTGTTAGCAGGTTAGCATTAGCCAGCTCGATAACGTGCCTAACTTTGTGCGGCTGAAAACACACAAGCATCTGAAAGCGTCTCCTTTCTTGGCAGTCCCCAGTTGTTCCACTGGAAACGGGGGGGTACAGACCCGATTTTCAGATGTATGTGTGTTTTAAGACGCACAATGTTAAGCACGTCAGTAAACGCTAGCTGGCTAATGCTAGCATGCTGTGAAGTGCCGGTGTTGTGCCCCACCGGCGACAAACAAACGTGTGTTTTATTATAAAGTTCGGCCCTTCACCGCGGCGAATCGATCGCTTTGATCCAGCTTTTGATCCAGTATCACTTCAGTCTAGAATGAAAACTTAAGTATGTTTGGAGTTTATCCGATTTAAACAGTATAACAGAGCAGGAACGGCTGTCGTTAACATGGCCCGGAAGAGGAAGTGCCAAAAACCGGGAACTTCCGGTAAGCATGATAATCCCCTATTGTCAAATGTGCCACATGTTGGACATACAGCAGATGAATTTACAGTCCTCTCAGATCCACAATGCATATCATAAAACAAAATAAACTATAAGATAAAAATAAAGGAATCTGCTCAGATAACCTAGAAATCTACACACAAAACTAAGTTTAAATACTGAAAGAAGATTACAAATTTACAAACAGGGTGACAGTAGACCATGTGAACGGTAAAATGTTTGCCCCGGAGATGTCGGGGACTGAACCCGGGGCCTCATACACGCAAAACATGTTATAATATATAACATACAGGCTTATAACTGACTGGCCCGATGAAATATGAAGTTTCGGCCGTGTTGTTTCTGTGATTTATGTCTGTCGGCTGAATTTTCGGTGCATCCCTAACGGTAACATCCAATCAGGAGCGGCCAAAGATCAACATGTGATCTCTTGAGACAATAAATGGCTGGAAAACGTTCATAGATCACCGCAAGCAGAGGTAGACGACTCCGGATTTTGAGAGTCCTGCAGGTTTTAGGTGTTTCCTGCTCTAACACATGAACCCAGTTCCTCCCACCCCACCCAGTTCTGTAGGAAAAAGAGACAATGATGAACATAAAAGAGCGAGCGATTTGTCTGTCACATCTTTGGATAGTAACGGCTGGAAATGAAGACGTTACAGGTCCAGTTCTTGCCAGTAACTTTGCGTTCCCTCCGTCAGGGAGAAGAGCACGCTACGTTCGACATGGGCGGCTACGAGGAATACCTGAGGGAGCAGGTGGGAGACCGCTGGTTCCGCTACAACCCCCGGCTCACCTGCATCTACTGCTGCAAGTCCTTCAACCAGAAAGGCAGCCTGGACCGCCACATGCGCCTGCACATGGGCATCACGCCGTTCGTCTGCCGCATCTGCGGGAAGAAGTACACCCGCAAAGACCAGCTGGAGTACCACATCCGCAAGCACACCGGCAACAAGCCCTTCCACTGCCACGTCTGCGGGAAGAGCTTCCCCTTCCAGGCCATCCTCAACCAACACTTCCGCAAGAACCACCCGGGCTGCGCCCCCCAGGAGGCCCACAGCGCCTCGCCCGAGACCACCACCGCCTCCGTCACGTCCAGAGGGGGGCCGAGCGACGAGGCCTCCCCGAGCCAGGAGGAGCCGGAGGCCGGAGGAGGCGGCAGCGGAGGCCAGTACGGAGAGGGTCCCCAAGCCTCGGTGTCCACCACGGGGCCCGACTGACCTCGGTGGCAGGAGGCGAGTCGGGCCGAGGTCAGGACAGAGGGGGGGCGGAGGCGACAGACCCCGGGGGCCAGTCTCATCCTGTCGTTCCTGAAACTACGAGGATGCCGAACCTCCTGAAGTCAACGGACACCTGAGAGTCCAGACTGAGATTTTTCCGCTTTAAACCGCATCTACCTTCACTAACCAAACAACAGATTAAGCTAAAATGAAGAAACGCCACACACTCCAACAACCTCATACACCACCCGTTCAGTGGTTCTCGTTTGCCTCCGTCTCCGTTACGTTACAGATTTCTACTTTTCTATTTACAGCTTCACAACGCAGCATCACAGCAGGCCGTCTGGTGACACGTTGCCAAACTACTCAGTGCCAGTTTAACACTTCAAATCCTTTTTATTTGCCTTGAGACAATCTAGAGCTTAATAAGAACGATAAATAACCTTTTGGCCTGTTTAAGAGCCACAACGGTGAAATTTTGTTGCACAAAAAGGTTTGGTGAGAAACTCAAACTGTAAAAGTTGAGTTCCAGTGTGATTGGAGTTTCAGACTCGTTCATATTTTCAGTTATTTGTGACATTTTGAGACAGATAAAGTCTCAGAAATCACATTTTCACACTACATACCTCATCGTACATGAAAACTGCAGCAACTTAACGTCCTCCGCTTCATAAGTATGACATTTTGCAAACTTCACATGCAGGTTAAGAACTGTCATTATTTGTCTTTAACTGGGACATAAAACTTTAAATATAAGTAATTATCCATCTATTATTAAAAAGTCTAAAATATTCAATTATAAACATCAAAATTTTGCATCTAAAGTTAACGGACTTAAAAGTTTCATCCATACTAGGTCCAGAGTTTCTGCAGCTTTTAAAGCTAATTTGTGAAGTCAAAAACAAAGTTTCCATCTATTATTTACGTGGAAATTAAAGGAGACTGTTTGTTCTTGAACTGGTGCTAATATTCCAGTTAGCTTTGGACTGCATTTGATTGCAGTTTTTATTCTATTTGTTTACTTTTTTTTATTTTTTAGTCTGTTTTTCATCCATTAAAGAACAAACTTTTATCAGGGAGATCAAAGCAGACATAAATATAGTATCTGATAGACGTTCAACAAGAGGATGAAATGCAGGTTGAGCTAAAAGTGATTTAGTTGATTTAAACATGTTTATTTAACAACTTCTTAGTGACAGAATATGTGCATTTTATTTTATATGTTGTGCATTTAATATGTCTGTTCTGTGGGAGATTTCCCGTCTTAAACGAGACATTTGAGGACATCACGTTTAGAAGAACACCAATCACACTGGTTCGGTTAATTCGACTGTTAAAACTTTTTTCATTGTGGCAGTTAAACTTTTTAAGGATCTTGTAGATTAGACTGGACCATCTGGCAGGATGTTGACCAAACAAACTCACAGCAGGACAGCTGGACGTCGTCCAGCCTCAGATAAGCTACACAGCTCAGTTACCTCTCATCACTACGCAATACCGCTGCTGCACAGCACACCGCCACCAGGGGGCGCTCTGACCCACTCACAGAGATCCCGTCAGTCTTCTCAGATATTTTTATAAACAAGGTTTTTTAGTTTGTTTTTTCTCTTCTGTTGGTTTTTTCACGTACAGTTTCTTACTCAAACGAGTGTGATGGAAAACAAAAGCTTAAGGAAGATGAAGCAGTGTCCAGACCCGATCAGAGACCCCCCCGTCTCAGCTAATGTTGCATCAGATCTACTGCACTCTACTCCGAAAATCTTCTAGGCCACACCATAAAACACATGCTAAACACTGTGAGATTCCCCTGGTGTCCTCCCTTTCCTGCCACGGGAGCTGAAGGGGATGTCTTGTAATGTCTAGCGCAGGTCTCAGGGTGGATTGTCCATGTTTTATATGCAGCAGGAACGCTCAGTGGGATTTGGGAAGTCTGGAAAATGCATCCTTTGTTGGGTTGTCGCTAAATAAGTAGCATCATTCATTTCACTTGTCAGTACGCCTAGTCATAATGTGGCTGAGATGTTCACCTGTTCCACTGGTGTAAAACATTAGCTTCGTAGGCTCTTATTACATAAAAATATAATTTTACTGGTTCAAGCTGTTGTGCTTAGCAACTCAACAATATTTTAATTATTAATGGCATTAGCAGAAAGACGATGTTACGTTACGTTAACGGCGCCATCGTTCTGGATGTTACGTTACGTTAACGGCGCCATCGTTCTGGACCCTGCTAGTGATCCATGATGAGGACTTTTCCCCAATGGTGAGCTTATTCTTAAACGAGCTATTCAACAAAATATAAGTGACAGACCTTCTTTTTAAAACCTAAAAATTTTTTGAAGAAAGTGAACTTAATGTGACATATTGGTTTATTCAGAGACTGCTTTTTGTCTCTTTGTTTCTTCAGTCAAACTAGGATCAGCGTCTAAAATGTCTGTCCTTTTCTTTCATTTCAGTTAAATATAATAAAGTATTCTAAATACTGTAATGAATTAGCCGAAAAACTGATCGCCATTTCGGAGGGGTCAGATATTGGCATGTTAATTCATAGATTTTGCATTCAGCGTTATCATTTGATTGCTCCTGGTAATGTCCATAATCTTTATCCATTTCTTCCTAAATTTTAGCCAGCAAAACAAATTCTAACCAGGCAACAATGATGGTAAATCGAAGAAAAAGAGAAACATTTCTTATTAGACGGTGTTGCCCTCACGCGAAACAAGCCGTCTTCATATTGTCAATGAAAAGTGAAATGAACTTAAATGAAAAACACTATAACCGCAGAGGGAAATTGCAATGTTAGTAGTTTTATTTATTTATAAAAAAAATTTATTGCATATTGTTAAAGTAAACTTACCCCTTTACCAACCTCTGTGTTTTTAAGCTATCTTTAGTTTTTTTTAAAAAGAAAACTTGTTAAAATAGAACAAAGCTTTGCTGTTAATAGCTTAAAACTAACCAGTTTGCTAGCCAATTATCCTTTAGGTCAATTGGCTAAGTAGTCTGTTTGCTAAATAACTAGCCAATTACCCTTTAGCTATATTGAGTGACTAGGCATTAAATTTTTGGCTTCATTGGTTAAGTAGCCCATTTGCTACTACTTAGCCAATCATCCTTTAGGTTAAATGGCTAACCAGCCTGTTTGCTAAATAACTAGCCAATTATCTTTTAGCTTAATTGAGTAAACAGGCATTTAACTTTTATCTTCATTAGCTAACTAGTATGTTTGCTAACTAGCTAGCCAATCGTCCTTTACCGTAACTGAGTACCTAGATACATACTTTCTAGTGGATAAATATCCAAATACTTTAATTTAATTTAGTTTAACTAGCCAGCTTTCTAGTTAATTACCTAATTAATTTTTTAAAAAGGAGACTCAGCCTTTTATCTTAATTTTATCTCTACTGTTCTCTGTTAGCTAGCGGGCAGGTTGGCTAGCTAGTTTTAGCTAGTAGTTTATTTCCTCCATGTTTTTTTAAGTTTTTTTTAAAATTTTTTTTCATCAGGTATCTACAGATGGCTTGTAGCTCATTCAGTCTTTTTTATTAACTAAGTATGCTTAAAAGTGAGATTTTGGACTTTTACAGTATTAATCAGCAGAATTTAGGTTACAGCAGAAATGGTGGTCAGCAAATTCGGTGGATCACATGGCAAATAAAGAATTATTTTGAACACAGCTGAATAAATAAACTGATTGTTTGCAATAACTGAGATCTAAGATGGAGTGCAGTACAGATGGTGCTTCGTTGTTGAGGGGTGATCTGGGTTTTACGCTGATAAAGCAACAGGCCAAGAAGCCAGACCCTGTCAGACCAGATGGATGTAGTAGCCAGGCCAAGGAGCCGGACTTCGGAGAAAAAAACAAACTAATCAAACAAACAAACAAAACCTCCAGAGGTTGAAGTTCACCTGTTTGATGACGGGAGCAGGTCGGACCACCTGGCAACCAAAGGACAAATGGCGTGGCCACGTGGGCCCCTCAGAAACGCCAGAATTACTTCAGCACTTAACAGCAGGAGAGACGGGGTCAAATACGTTTTATAAGAACTGAACAATGACAAATCCACATATATTATCAGATATTTAAACTACTAAGATTTGGGGGATTTTTTTGGCATATGAGAAATGTAAATGACTGAGGAGTGGAGGGAGGATCGGCAGGTAGCACACGGATCGGCTGTTACTGTTTTCTACAGGACTGTGAATCAGAGTCTCAGTGGACGGTGATGTTTTTATGCAAGTGAAGGCAGCGGCTCTGTCCTCGCTCCAAGTGACTCGACCTTTTCCGCTCAGATCCCACTGCGAGAGCCGCCGCTACACTTATATTTCAGGCTTAACCAAGATCTATCAGGTATACAGACTCTCTTCTTTTATTAAGTGGATGTTTCCTTTCCCTACGTAGCAGAAAGTTAACGGTAAACCTCAGTGCAGTTTGCACGCTGCAGAAATAACACTCACCTGTAAATAACCAAGCTGCAGGTTACAGACAAAAATCTCTGAATGACAACAGAGGAGGACAAAACACACAAACCAGGGCTGGGCAATAGAGAACAAAAATTTGTAATCCTGAAAACCACGAGACCTCTAAAGTTTACTGCAGCCACCATAAATGTGGGTTTCAGTTGAACCCGTCACAGTTCTGGATAGTTCGCGTATGATGTAATCTTAACCTGCACCTTGCATTTCATTTTTGTACACGAGGACACATTGTCGTCAATTATTGCGCACATATCACAGTATCATATTAGTTTCACCTCAAGTTGACTGAAGTTAAACGTGTCGGACTGAAAAGTGACTTTTAGATGAAATTTTGAAGAAACTTGGTGGTAGTTGAAAACTCTCTGGGAGGAAATGTATTTTGTTACGAATGAATTGACTAAATCAGCTTTTGGTGCGATTAAAAATAATCCAGAACCAGCTTTAGGCCAGTCTAAACTGGCCACAACGGACTCCACAAACAGGTCTGGTTTGGTATCATATGCAAGTTTTTCCTGTTTCCACAGGCGAAAACTGGGACGGGTACCCGAACATCTGAACCTGACCCTCTAAGTTTTTTTGGACCCTTCTGTTAGGGTCCTAATTTACCAATCCAACCCAAAAGGGAGGAGCTTGACGCTACAATCTGTTGATTGGTCCAAAGAAACATCACTTCCTGTGTAGCTCAGCTCTAAGGGTGCATTCACACCAGTATAGTCCGGGACCTCGGTCCAATTGGGCGGGGATTTCTAAAAAATTTTGCACCTTCTTTTGCCGAAGCGGACCAAATTGCCTGGATAAACCACCGTAGTTACAACAACTGCCCGCTAGGGGGCGACGCTCCCCAATACAACCACTGATCAATGATTGGAAAACAGGAAGAAGAATAAAAACGGACTCCCTGATTTAAGTGGAAATCTTTCTGCTGCTTCTTATTCCTCCATCAATGTTTACACACTTTCCAGTTTATCGTTGTTGTTTTGACGTCTGCGTCTTCAAACACGCGCTGTTTGCTTTGTTTGTCCCTCCGACCCAAACTATAATCTACCCCACTTCCTTCTATTTCTGTTTTATTGCGGTCGACAAACATCACTTCCATTAAAGTGCGCTGGATAGTCCGATAGTCTGTTTGCAAGTGAACCGAGACCCCTGGCTTTCAGGCAGACCAGAGTCCGCTTCTTTTTGCGAACCAGAGTACCGTTGGTGTTCAGACTGTCCGTGGAATCGAACCACAGTCCGTTTGAAGCGGACCAAACAGCCAGAGTCTTAACGCGCCCTTGCAGTGCATTCAGACCAAACCCTCAGAGACAAAATCACTCTAGACGCCCGTCAGAGTCCGTGTCTTTGTACGATGCGGATGAAACTGAGCAGCTGCTTGGATTTATTTGCTCCACAAAGCCAGACGACATCGTCGGGCGTCTCTGCGCTGTGTCTGAATACACCAGATTGTTCAGAAGCGTTCGGAGTTTGGTGAGTTTCACCATCTAGTCCAGGAGCTGCGCGCTACTTTCGTCTGATCCGGATCCAGTTTGATGACCTGTTGTCCTGCATCGGGACAACAGGTCATCAAACCGCCGTTCGGAAACCTGGGACTGGATACAGATCAGTTTATCCTCCATGGTCTGCGTAAAGTGAAGGGATTCCCCGGGTTCTTCTTGGCTTTTCCTGCCCTGTCAGAAGATGTGCTGGTTGGCTCCTCGCGTCAAGCTGCAAAAGTTCAGATTGTCCAACCCTGGTGTCCACCGCCTTGGACGCATCAGAAGCTTAAACGCCAAAACCCAACGCGAGAAGGCGTGACACCCCTATGATGTGTGTGACATACTGTTATGTAAACCTGACACTCCTGACACCCAAATACATTCTACCTTCCCCAACCCCTTCCCCTCCCCCCGCCCTCCCTCCTCCTCATATATTCAATCCATCCCACCTTACCTTCCCTTTTTCCCGATTTCAGCATCGATCCCACATCATACCCCTATAGTCCACACTTATTTTCTCCCCCCTCCTTTCCCCCACACCCCACCCCCGCCACCCTTCCCCATCCCTTCACCCTCCTCCTTTTCTTTCCCCCTTTCCCTTCTTTCCTCTCATACCCCCCCCTTCCCCTTTCCCCTCCCCTGCCCCCCGACTCCTCCAGAAGCTTCCCAATTTTCAAGCTTTTTCAGTTTTATCCGCTTTTACCTTTTTTCCTCCTTTCCACACTTTCTCTTTCCTTCCTTTTACCTTCTTCCCTCCTTCCCCCCCTCACTCCCCCTTCTTCAATTCATTATCCCCTATTCCCCAATTCCCATTCTATACTAAATTATTTTTATGGTCATGAAATTTAATTCAATCAATCCGTTCCGCCCAACCACCGACCCTCATTTTAAAACTAAACACCTTCCTTTTTCCCCTTCACTTCCTTCCTCGCCTTCACACTGCCCACACGTCTTTTCACTTTCTAACTTACCTTCCTCATTTCGTACCCCAACATACTCCCCCCTCTCCTCCCTTCCCTCCTCCTCCCTCTTCCCCCCTCTTCCTCCGCACAAGTCCGACCCCTTTTTAATTTTTTTTTTTTTTTTTTTTTTAAATTTTTATACTTTTTAACAATCACTAACTCCTCCTTGCTTACTTCTTCTTTCCTCTGCCTTTCCTGCCCCCCCCCCTCCCAACATCAATCGTCTTTTTTTTTATTTTATCCCTTCTTCCTCCCCAACCCATCGCTCTTTTTCATCCAACCTTCTATCCCCATTTTCCATTAAAAAATAAAATTTAGTTTGTTTTTAATTTATTCAATTTAAAAAAAATTACAAAACAAAAAAAAATATCCTTTAAATTGCCCCGAAAAAGAAATGCCAAATGTTTTAACTTCCGGTAACCGGAACAAGGAAGCGTGATAATCCCCTATTGCATTTGGTCTGAACACACTGTAAGAACAAAGAAGGAACAGCTCCATATTTAAATCTACGGTGGATTTTTTTTCTTCTTTTTAAGACGATCTGCTGGACGTCCCCCATTTTCCTCCTTTGTTTCTGCGCTATGACACAACCCTATTATGTAGCTGACATACGTATCCCTATCTGGTCGATGGGGCACTGAGTAAAGTTATAGTTGCTGTGGAAACACAGCAAAGATCAGGATTTACCAAACTGTCCGGTACCGACCCAGACCCACTGATGGAAACAGGGCTATACTCTCCCGTCCTTTAAAATTTTAAGGAAATATCAAACTTCCTATTAAATTTTTTTTCTAAAGATTGAATATATGCACCAACAGACAACCACTGAAATGCTGCGGTACACATGCCAGGCCTGTGAGTGGCGCTGTAGATTTGTTCACATTTTTAAAATTAACATTTTCTCAAATCACTGGCTCCATGTGGACGAAACGTCCTAATGACAAAAATTGGCAGATACAGGTAAACTCGTCTCTGCGTGGCCTTACTTTGAGCTGATCCATAAGCCCCGTTTCCACCTGTGGGTCCGGGTCAGGTGGGTTTTGGTACGGATATGTTGATTTTATGTTGCGGCCCCACAGAAAACTGTCCCCTTACCCTGGAGTCGGAGTATTAACCGGATCGTGCCGCAACGTCATCGCAGTGCAACGCCTTGTTACTAAAGCACCACAGAAACAAAGAAGTTGTCCCTGCATTGTTTTTATACCGGGTCACGTGGGAAGTGTTGGATTTTTTCAACCAATCAACAGATTGCAGTGTTAAGCTCCACCTCTTTGGTCCGGATCGGTTAGATCAGCACCCCTACGTAAGGGTGCCGATAAAGTAGGAGGGATTGGGTGGAATAAAAGGGTACCTGTCCCAGTTTCTACCTGCGGGGGCACAAAAAAAATGCGTCCCGAGCCAGACCCGCTGGTGGAAACGGGGCTTTAGGATTAACCATGACCTGGACCACCTACACTCTCAAAAATGGAGGTACGAGACAGGAACATTTCTGTACCTGTAGGTACATTTTTTACAAATGTTCTCTCAAAAGTACAATATTGGTCTTTATGGGGCCAGAAGTACCTATATACTATGAAAAAGGGTCCAAAGTAATATAAAGTACACATTTGTACCATTTCAACCCTAAGGGTACCTGCAGCATTGAAAAATATGCGTAGCTTGTACTATAACTCTAAACAGTAGTATAATTATAGTTATATTATGATTTTCATAAAAATCATAGTAGTAATTGTATGTAAAATTATGTGTTTGGCCTAATATTTCTATAATAATTATTCATTTATTATTAGCATCTTTGATTGTTGTCATAATCTCTATTTTATTGACTTTTATTCATCATCTTTAATTGGTTTAATTGTACTTTATTAACTCATACAGCTTGATAAGGTACAAAAATGGACCATGAAGGTACAGAAATGTCTTTCAGAAAGGAACCCCCCCAGCAACAAGCTTTGGACCCTTTTAGGTACAAATTGGTACCTCTATTTTTGAGTGTGTAGCATCCACACCACCGTTAAAGCTGGCGATTTATTTTAACTGCACCATTAAAATAATTTTTGCTCAGTAAGACTTGAAGTTGAAACTGCAAAATAAAACGAGCAGGCAACTGTTAGCTCATTATTTTGTCACATCTTCTTTTTTATGCACCTAAGTAAGTAATTATTTGTGTATTTCAGAAATGAAAGGGATATACACAGTTACGTTAGCTAAGCTAAAGATAATTCAGCCTGGTTTTAGAGATTATGGTGCGATTTTTGTTAAGTGTCACGTCAAAACTTCTCAGTTTATATCATTATTACCCAGGTTGGTTGGGTGTGTTGATCATATAACGGAATACCTCACTTACCCTGCAGTCAAAAAGGTAAAGCTAGCAAGTGGATGCAAGTTATAGGAGCTTGTTAGCTTCGTGGAAGCTATTAAAGCTGAAATATGGACAGCATTTGAAAATGGCATGTTTCTTTGTGTGTTTTCTATGAAAAAATCCTGCTAATTGTGGCTCAGTCTTTTTGTGTTTTGAATATCTCACGAAGAATTATGCACAAAATCAACGATGAATCGGTTTTGAAAAAAAGTTGCCCAGCTCTCGACACAAAAGCCTGAACACGGTTGGACAGATTTACTCGTAGTTTCACGGATGCCCGAGTCAGCCTTCTTTTCTTCTGTTTGATGTTCTCATGAGTTTTGTTGTCTTTTCTGCGCTGAGGCGAGACAAAGTGAGGAATTTACTCAGTTTGCAGCACATTTCAAACCAGTAAGTCAGAAACCAGCTGCTCTCAGAGCAGGTCCAGTCTGGTCCTCAAGGAATCTACGAGGAGGAAAAGTTGGAATAAAGCTGCGTTTATGGACCTTTGTATCCTTAATGCAATGACAATTTAAAAAAAAACTTTTTTCTGTAATTTTTTCACTGATTAGAGATAATTTCTGTTTATTTTAGTCCATTTAATGTCTCTTAAATTAATGTGCTATGATCATGTTTGCTTTGTCCCTTGATTTTGTCGAGGATTTCATGTTGGCTTTAAACAGGAAAATTAACTGGTTTGTTCATGGTTCTGTTAAGAAATGCAGTGGTCTTTAATGGTCCGATGACATGCTGGAAACATGCCATCCCAAACACAGTTTATAAATACTTTTCCATAATCTAATACCTTTAATCTGTGATTTTTTTTTATTGTAACTGTCAAGTTTTGTTTCCTTATTTTAGATTTTTTCTGCAACTTCTGCTTAAATTCCAACTTTTCCTCCTCAATGATTCCTCGTTTCACTTAATGTATGCTTTCATTTTTAAACTGTGAAAAACAGCCAAACCTCATCCTCATCATCATCAATCATCATCATCTGGGCTCCGTTGTGTTTTTTTGGTTAGCCAAGGCTCCAGTTTGTCTCCATTTAAGTCGGTTTGCTTTATTACAAAATGCCAAACTTTGTTTTTTGTTCCTTCGGCTTCAGTGTAAAACTACTTGCTTTTTATTTTTATTTTTTACTTTCTACTGTGTGAATCCAATGTTTAGTATAAAGAATATTCATTGATGTTGACCGCAACATGCCTAATTATAAATCAAATCATTTACACATATTTGCTTAATGAGATTACTCTTAACTGTTGATTCCTCAAAGTATATCCTAATATATCGAAGCAGAGAATGATTCAGAGTAAAAAACAGGAGTTCAGTCAGTTACCTTTTAATACTGTACATTTTTTAAGGAGGTACTTAACAAGCTCTGTAGATGAACCTGAAAGGTTTTATGTGAAGATCTTTTATGTTGCATGTCTTGATAAATCATGTTGATGGAGGGGGTGTGGAGGGCGTGAGGCCGTAGGTCGGTTAGTTTAGAAAAATGTGAAGAAGCTTCTTTCACTATGACCACTAGATCACTTACAGGTCACATCTCCTTCAAAGGAAATAAAGCACTTTAAGTGTCAAGCAGCAGCGACTCGCCTCTTTCTTTAATGTTTTTATACACGATTCTGCTTCACAGCTCTGTTGGATCATCTAGAAGTTTATTTCTGCCAGTGGAATAAAAACGTCTTAAATTACTTAACTTCAGAATGGTGTGAAACTGAATAGTTAGCCTTCATTTTAGTTTACCATTGTGATGACATTTGAACCAAACTATTAAGTACAAGCATAACAAGCGACTTAATTAAGTGAACACAAAGAGCCATGCTAGAAACAAATCTTTTGTATATCGGTACATCAAGCACTATAATCCACGATTTTCTTTGGTTAACCTTAATGAACCTTGCACCTGGCCTCATGGTAGAAATTGTAAGAAAGTAATTTTAAAGTAGTTTTGATGCCTAAACCTAACCATGTGCTTTTAAATTCATAAACCTGACTGTGTTTTTTTAGTTCATAAACCTGACCATGTGGTTTTTGATTCATAAAACTGACCATATGGTTTTAAGTTCATGGACCTGACCATGTGGTGTTTTAGTTCATAAACCTAACCATGTGTTTTTAAATTCATAAACCTGACCATGTGTTTTTAAATTCACAAACCTGACCATGTGCTTTTAAATTCATAAACCTGACTGTGTTTTTTTAGTTCATAAACCTGACCATGTGGTTTTTGATTCATAAAACTGACCATATGGTTTTAAGTTCATGGACCTGACAGTGTGGTGTTTTAGTTCATAAACCTAACCATGGGTTTTTAAATTCATAAACCTGATGGTGTGTTTTTTTTAGTTCATAAACCTGACCATGTGGTGTTTTAGTTTATAAACCTAACCATGTGTTTTTAAATTCATAAACCTGACCATGGGTTTTTAAATTCATAAACCTGACCATGGGTTTTTAAATTCATAAACCTGACCATGGGTTTTTAAATTCATAAACCTGACGGTGTGTTTCCTTTAGTTCATAAACCTGACCATGTGGTGTTTTAGTTCATAAACCTAACCATGTGTTTTTAAATTCACAAACCTGACCATGTGGTGTTTTAGTTCATAAACCTAACCATGTGTTTTTAAATTCACAAACCTGACCATGTGCTTTTAAATTCATAAACCTGACAGGTTTATGAACTAAAAAACACACTGACCATGTGGAATTTAGTTGATAAACCTAACCATGTGTTTTTTTAAGTTCATAAACCTAACCATGTGCTTTTAAATTCATAAACCTGACCATGTGGTTTTAAAATTCATAAACTTGACCATATGGTTTTAAGTTCATAAACCTGACCATGTGGTTTTAAATTCATAAACCTGACCATGTGCTTTTAAATTCATAAACCTGACAGTGTGGTTTTTTTATGTTCATAAACTTGACCATGTGGTTTTTGATCAAAACTCAACATGTTTTAAATTCATAAACCTTACCGTGTGTTTTTTTTTAGTTCATAAACCTGACCATGTGGTTTTTAATTCATAAAGAGGACAATGTAGTGTTAAATTCATAAACCTGACCATGTAGTTTAATTCGTAAACCTGACTATGTGCTTTTAAATTCATAAACTAGGCCACTTAAGTGTTTTAATGCAAAAATCTAACCAAGTGGTTTTATTACTTCAATATAACTTGTGGTTTTTCATAAAATGTTTTAGCCACCAAATATCTTTAAAAGGAAAAAAAAGTACCATTAGTCTTAACAACTAAACATAACCAAAGTTTATTTAATGCCGAAACTGAGCCAGGTGGATATTTATGCCTAAACATGACCATATTGTTTTAAGCCACCAATTTTTTAAATAACTTAACAGTTTTTAAGGAATAGACGGAACCTTAGGTTTTAATACCTGCAGCCAATAAAGTCGTTTCAATGCTTAAACTAAACCATGTGGTTTACACAAACCTAGCCTCTGCTAAATTTCCCTCCAGCGATTAATAAAGTATTCTGATTCTGGTTCTACGTGTTAAAGCTGATTAAGATGTTTTATTTCCTGAATTTAATTAATGGCTTTTCATGCCTAAACATAACCATATTGTTTGAGTCACTGAATTTCTAATTCCTAAATTTTACCATGTACTTAACTAAACCAGACTATCATCTTCAACACCTGAACCTTACCAAGTAATTTAAATGCCTTAACCTCACCTGAGCAATAGTGAATAATATAGTAACTTAAAGTAGCCATCTGAGATTTTATTTAGCCTTTGAAGTATAGGTTACCACCACTTTCATTTGACTTTATAATAAGGTTTTAGGCATTTTACATTTTTCACAATAGATGTTTTATAACAAGATGGAAAGTGGAATTATTTTCTTCCTAAAATCATTTAGTCTTTAAATTCAATGTTGTAAAATATGGGACATTCAACACATTTCATCATTCATTCTGGTTCAGATGCTGTTGGAAAATGATTAGGTGAAACATCCAACAATGGCACAGAAAACAGGGGGGGGAGGAGAGTTGCAGCAGTGCTGCCATGTTTGTTTTTGTTGGCATTTCCCTGTTAAAAAAACCAAACTTAAAGTTAAACACACCAAGCATGTGGACTTATCTACTCATCACACCATGTTAAAGCCATTTCAGTCATCCTCGAAATTATTCAAACCTTCCAATTAAAGAAGGAAAAATATCAGCTGTCAGTGAAAAAAGTTGAAATTGACTAAAGTAATAATAAATAAAAATTCTATGAAAATCACAACATTGATTTTGAATTGTGGTTAGAAAAAATATTAAAAGCAGACACAAAAAATAAAACAAGTAAATAAGCACGATGGGGCTAAAATGTTGTTGAGCAACACTTTGAGCCAATCACTGCAATCAGGTGTTTCTGTACCGTCCAATCAGAGTGGTCCGCTGTTTTTGGAAAAGGGGCCCAAATGTTTCTGGGATAGTTTTTTTTTTTTTTTAAATAATCATTTTAACCACAATTCAAAGGCCATAATTTATTTCATTAAATTATTATTTTGTAAATTTTTATTTATTATTAGTTTCTTTAGTTTGCTGTTAGTTAAATAACTATTGCAAATTTAGTCTTTTCTTTAATTGGAGGTTATGAATAATTTTCAGCATGACTGTGTAGATGCTTGACACCTGCTAAATGTTTTGCTATAGATGATAAGTTAATTGCTAATGGGAGAAACTGAGCAGTCTGACTGTGTTAGATACCTGAAACATCAAATATTATTTTATTATTAAAGTGATCATTTAATATTATTGCAGCGTAGTTGCATTACATATTAACTTACACTCTGTTTTTGTGTAGCAGGTAAATATCACTGTGCACAGCGAACTGGCAGCGACTTCAGAAGCAAAAGTCATTATTTTTCTATAGTCAGTATAAACATTCATTCTAAAAATATCTATTAAAGCCATTTTTTAGTTGCAGGTCTCAACATTTGCTGAGTTTTTAAACAGTGTTGATACAGTTTGGTGTAATTAGATGATTTCAGTGATAAAGCAGCAGCGATGTTTGGTGTACGGTGTTTATTGGTCGCAGGGGTTTGCAATGCGGCCAACAAAAAGCAGCGTGTTGATGGTCGATTCTCTGATGAGCACAAGAAACGGCCGATCGGCCTGGAAAACCTCGCGGTTCAGGTTGAAGGAGCGTCCGATGGCCACCACAGCAGTGGCCGCCGCCGCCTCGCTGCCTTCCTCGTTCACCTGCAAAAACCAGAAAACCTCTGTTTCAGTCCGGGTTGGTCTCCCCAACACTGCAAGGCCACACGATGGACGGAAAACTGTCATTTTAGCTCCAATAAAGAATATACTGACACTTTTTCTGTTCTGCTGTTTGGTAATTAAAACCTATAAGATGTGCATGAGCACTGACAGGATCTACAGGACTGTCTCAGAAAATTAGAATTCACGATATTCTGATATTTTGAGAGGATATTTGAGTTTTCTTAAGCCAAAATCAGCAATATTAAAACAATTTCATGTCTTTTTAATTGCATTACAGAAAATAAAGAACTTTATCACAATATTCTAATTTTCTGAGAGTCCTGTAATGATCTCTGGATGGTAAAAGTTCAATAGTCACTGGTGTGTGACGCTCCTGGGAAAATGATCTGACCAATCACACTGCGTTTCTGATGCGAGTCATCGCTGACTCACAGGTGAAAAGGTTTTGGGTTCAGGGTGAACGTGTGACTCAGATCAGCAAGAAAACCAACAAAAACATGTTTGTGTGCGGGATGTCGGTGACGGACCTCCAGGAAGGCTTTGTGGTAGGCGTCGGATATGTAGAGGCTGTCGCTGCCGTCTTCCAGCATCCCTGAAACACACGGAACGGCCATGCTTGCTGCATTATGCATGCTGATGTGTAAAAAGCATATAAAGCACGCTGTGTTATCAAATGTCTCCCAGTGGCAGCACATCTGCTGGTGACGTCTACAAAACTGCAAAAACTCAGATCTTAGCAAATAGATTTTTTTAACTTCATTACACTCAAATAAGACAAAATTACTTCAAGAGAAACATTTCAGTGAGATTTAGGAACTTGTTTTAAGACAAATGCATCTTATTTCAAGAAAAATTTTACTTGCTCTATAGGCAGATTTAAAAAAATCTTTTTTTTTTTTTTTAATAAACTTATTTTAAGAGTGGCCAAGACATTTTTTTTCTTGTAATAAGCAAAACAATTCTGCCAATAGAACAAGTGAAATTTTCTTGATAAGATTTCTTGAAATAAATTGCATTTTTTCATTTTCTGTGCCGCTTATCCAGTTCAGGGTCGCAGAAAATAAGATGCGTTTGTCTTAAAATAAGTTCCCATATCTCACTGAAATGTTTCTCTTGAGGTGGTTTTGTCTTAAATTGAGTGAAAGGTTTTAATAGTTTTAGATTTTTATTTAGTTTAAGTTTTTATTTAGTTTTGACATTTTGTTTTTCTAGTCAGTTTAAATTTTTTGGGAAAATCCTTAGTTTTAGTTTAGTTTTCATTAGTTTCAGTGTTAGTTTTAGTTTTTTGTTTTATTTTTTGTAAATTATACATATTTGTCTGGTGTGACATTTAAAATCATGAGAAAATCACTTGGAGTGAAACCGGTAGAGCAAAGTAAAGAGATTAAATAAAAATAGATTTCATATCAACCCCCAAAAAAGGTGATGTATTAAATAAATTTACAAAGACTAAAACTAAGGATGTTTTCGCAATAATTTCAATTAGTTTTAGGTTTTTTTTGTAAAGACACAATACAGTTTTTGCCATTTTTATTTTTATTTCAGGTAACGAAAATGTATTTTCAATTTTAGCTTTTGCTTTTTCATTAGTTTTAGTTAACAATAGATTTTTTGAGTAGAAATTAGAAAAAAATACTTGATAAAATTTGAGTTTTTTGCAGTGAATGAGCCGTAAACAAACAAACAAACCTGCAGATTTCAGCGACTCGTCTGCTTTAAGACTGAAAAAGTACCAAAAACATCAGCGACGGTCATAGTTTGCTTAAACTAAAGTGGCAGCTGCTGCCCTGAAGATGACGGAGCTGTTTGTTGTTTAAGATAAAGTCTAAACATGAACAAACAAACAAACAAACAATCACAGAGAACTGTGTTCAGATCTCAACAGCACTTTCTTCTTAACGCTGCAAACATGAGCTGCTGCGACTCCGTCACTCTCCCACATGATGATGATGATGATGATGAAGAAACGCCGCCGTGGACCAGATTTCCTCAGACCCGGTCTCTGACCTGAACCAGGCCGAGTCCATCAGAACCCACCTGGCAGGCTGGCTTTTTCGGCGCTGAACAGGTCGGTCAGGCCCATCTTCTGCAGCGTGTCCTTCAGGCTGACGCTGTCCTCCACCCTGAAGCGAGGGACGGACATGGCCACCGTTGTCTCCTGCATCTGATCCAACCAGCCGTTCAGCTTCTGCAGGTCCAGAGCCGCCTCCACCTCAACACACAACAACACAGCAGAGAGGTGAAGCAGCAGGAAACGAAAAACTGCACGATTATAAAGATTAGGGATGACCCATGCTGGATTTTTTACCGATATCTGATATACCGATATTGTCCAAGTCTTAATTTGCAATATCAACCGATCCTGATCTCTGCAGACAAGTGAGGTTGTATCTCATATTCTGATAAATACAAATATTCTGATCTGAGAGCAAAAATCCCAAAATCTCCTGAACTCAGCCAGAAGAGTTCATGTTGGATATCTGCTGCCAGATATCAGATACTAGCAGGTATTAGATACAACCAAATATCAGATACTAGCAGGTATTAGATACTACCAAATATCAGATACTAGCAGGTATTAGATACTACCATATATCAGATATTAGCAGGTATTAGATACAACCAAATATCAGATACTAGCAGGTATTAGATACTACCATATATCAGATACTAGCAGGTGTTAGATGCTACCATATATCAGATACTAGCAGGTATTAGATACTACCAAATATCAGATACTAGCAGGTATTAGATACTACCATATATCAGATACTAGCAGGTATTAGATACTACCATATATCAGATACTAGCAGGTATTAGATACAACCAAATATCAGATACTAGCAGGTATTAGATACTACCATATATCAGATACTAGCAGGTATTAGATACTACCAAATATCAGATACTAGCAGGTATTAGATACTACCATATATCAGATACTAGCAGGTATTAGATACTACCAAATATCAGATACTAGCAGGTATTAGATACTACCAAATATCAGATACTAGCAGGTATTAGATACTACCAAATATCAGATACTAGCAGGTATTAGATACTACCAGATATCAGATACTAGCAGGTATTAGATACTACCATATATCAGATACTAGCAGGTATTAGATACTACCATATATCAGATACTAGCAGGTATTAGATACTACCATATATCAGATACTAGCAGGTATTAGATACTACCAAATATCAGATACTAGCAGGTATTAGATACTACCAAATATCAGATACTAGCAGGTATTAGATACTACCAGATATCAGATACTAGCAGGTATTAGATACTACCATATATCAGATACTAGCAGGTATTAGATACTACCAGATATCAGATACTAGCAGGTATTAGATACTACCATATATCAGATACTAGCAGGTATTAGATACTACCATATATCAGATACTAGCAGGTATTAGATACTACCATATATCAGATACTAGCAGGTATTAGATACTACCAAATATCAGATACTAGCAGGTATTAGATACTACCAAATATCAGATACTAGCAGGTATTAGATACTACCAGATATCAGATACTAGCAGGTATTAGATACTACCATATATCAGATACTAGCAGGTATTAGATACTACCAGATATCAGATACTAGCAGGTATTAGATACTACCAGATATCAGATACTAGCAGGTATTAGATGCTACCGTATATCAGATACTAGCAGGTATTAGATACTACCATATATCAGATACTAGCAGGTATTAGATACTACCATATATCAGATACTAGCAGGTATTAGATACTACCATATATCAGATACTAGCAGGTATTAGATACTACCAGATATCAGATACTAGCAGGTATTAGATACTACCGTATATCAGATACTAGCAGGTATTAGATACTACCATATATCAGATACTAGCAGGTATTAGATACTACCATATATCAGATACTAGCAGGTATTAGATGCTACCATATATCAGATACTAGCAGGTATTAGATACTACCATATATCAGATACTAGCAGGTATTAGATACTACCATATATCAGATACTAGCAGGTATTAGATACTACCATATATCAGATACTAGCAGGTATTAGATACTACCATATATCAGATACTAGCAGGTATTAGATACTAGCATATATCAGATACTAGCAGGTATTAGATACTACCATATATCAGATACTAGCAGGTATTAGATACTACCATATATCAGATACAGCAGGTATTAGATACTACCAGATATCAGATACTAGCAGGTATTAGATACTAGCATATATCAGATACTAGCAGGTATTAGATACTAGCATATATCAGATACTAGCAGGTATTAGATACTACCATATATCAGATACTAGCAGGTATTAGATACTAGCATATATCAGATACTAGCAGGTGTTAGATGCTACCATATATCAGATACTAGCAGGTATTAGATACTACCAAATATCAGATACTAGCAGGTATTAGATACTACCATATATCAGATACTAGCAGGTATTAGATACTACCATATATCAGATACTAGCAGGTATTAGATACTACCAAATATCAGATACTAGCAGGTATTAGATACTACCATATATCAGATACTAGCAGGTATTAGATACTACCAGATATCAGATACTAGCAGGTATTAGATACTACCGTATATCAGATACTAGCAGGTATTAGATACTACCAGATATCAGATACTAGCAGGTATTAGATACTAGCATATATCAGATACTAGCAGGTATTAGATACTACCATATATCAGATACTAGCAGGTATTAGATACTACCATATATCAAACAGCAGGATTAAACTACCAAATATCAAACTAGCAGTAAAACCCATATATCAATACTAGCAGTATAAACACCAATATCAGAACTAGCAGGATTAGATACAACCAAATATCAGAACTAGCAGGTATTAGATACTACCATATATCAGAACTAGCAGGTATTAGATACTACCATATATCAGAACTACAGTATTAGATACTACCATATATAAGATACTAGCAGGTATTAGATACTACCATATATCAGATACTAGCAGGTATTAGATACTACCAAATATCAGATACTAGCAGGTATTAGATACTACCATATATCAGATACTAGCAGGTATTAGATACTACCATATATCAGATACTAGCAGATATTAGATACTAGCAGGTATTAGATACTACCATATATCAGATACTAGCAGGTATTAGATAGTACCATATATCAGATACTAGCAGGTATTAGATACTACCATATATCAGATACTAGCAGGTATTAGATACTACCAAATATCAGATACTAGCAGGTATTAGATACTACCATATATCAGATACTAGCAGGTATTAGATACTACCATATATCAGATACTAGCAGGATATTACACAGATACTAGCAGGTATTAGATACTACCATATATCAGATACTAGCAGGTATTAGATAGTACCATATATCAGATACTAGCAGGTATTAGATACTACCATATATCAGATACTAGCAGGTATTAGATACTACCATATATCAGATACTAGCAGGTATTAGATACTACCAAATATCAGATACTAGCAGGTATTAGATACTACCAAATATCAGATACTAGCAGACTTATTATCAGCAGCTTCAAAGTAAGTCAGTCTGTAGCAGCAGCTTTAGACGTCTCTGGTCCAGCTGTCCCTGGTCCAGAGACGGCTGGTCCAGGGACGGCTGGTCCAGGGACGGCCCTGGTCCAGGGACGGCTGGTCTATGGCCGTCTGTCTCCTGAGGGAATGTGCATGAGGATTACCTGACTGAGGGGGACGTCTCTCTGCGGCAGGACGATCACCATGGTGATGTCCTCTCCTCGGTACGGCATCTCCAGCAGCTGCACGCCGTCGTCGGGGAAGTGCATGTACTTGAACTTGGTCTCCTGGTACATCATGTTGACTTCACATTTGACGTTTTCGCTGACGTAGAAGTCGTGGTTGAAGACGTTGTCTTTGTCGAACTTGTTCTTCCACTGACCCTGAGAGACAGAAAGTCCTGCTGGTCAACGTTCACACAGGAACTTCCATATAAGGTAATGAAAAAAGCATTATAATCTATTTAACCGTCTAAACATGATCATCTTCCATCTATCTGCAGACAGCTTGCTTGTTTTTTATTATTCTGACCCTCTGGCTGCTCACAAACTTCAGATTATGGATGAACTCTTCAGGTCAGAAACGGCTCTTATCAGTGAAATTCACGGCTGATTTTCAGTTTTCTTCCAGACAGAAACCTGCTTTTCTAACAGGAAACAGGTGCGGGAATGTCTGTAGATAGTTTTTCGTCCTGACTCTTCTTCTTCTGTTCTCCATGATTCCAGTTTCTGCTCCATGCTGCCAAGTCTCCAGCTAACAGGGAATCACCTCGTTGCCGCTAGAATCCCGTTTCCTGTCAGACTGTCGGATCTTTGATGCTTTTCACATGAAACTACTACTGGATTTCATTACAGTAAGCGCAATTTTCAACTCATCAACCGTTAGAGTGCAATTCAATTATTGTTGAAGAAAACCTCCCAAAGATAATTCCGTATTTTCTGAACTATAATTCGCATCAGTCAAAAAATGTGTCGTAAAAAGAAAAAAATAAGTCTGATTTATTTATTTAGAATTGGTCGATATTTGGATTTTTCATCCCATTTGAAAATGCTAAAACTTCCCCGATCACTCCAAATTCCAAAGATTCCAAAGTTAACGTCTGTAAATGATCAGAAACATCGTAACTAAGAAGGATAAACATGTTTGTGAGGATTTGCTCCACACAGACAGAACAGCCAGATGTCCAGAATGAACTCCTCTCGCTGAGACGAGGCTATTTTGGGATCTTTGCCCTCAAAGCTGAATATGGTCGTCACAAGCCTAAAGCGCCCTCTTGTGGCATTAGATGGTAATGTTTACTCCTCATGTCAGTCAATATAAATTAACCCTTAAAAATATGTTAAATTGTACATATTTTGATGTAAGTCGCGCTGGACTATAAATTGCAGGAGCAGCCAAACTATGAAAAAAATTATGCCTTATTGTCTGGAAAATACGGTATTTTTTTTAAGAATAAAAAACTTAAAATGCAGTGTTCCAAATTATTACGGACAATAGAGTTTCTAAACATTTTATAGGTTGTAAAGAACTGAAAATCGTCATTTGTTGGATTTGCAGCATTAGGAAGACATATTTACTAAAATTAAAAGGCTATTCCAATCAAAAACCTCTGAAGTCAAGTTTCATTTTAGCATCGGACCCTTATTTTAAGCTTCATAATTCTTGCATCTTCAACTTTTGAGTTTTTGGAAAGTTTCTGCTTGAATTTCTTTGCAGGACGTCAGAATAACCCCCCAGAACTGCCTCCCACCCTCATGGAGCTTCTGCTTAAGGATGCTCCAGTGGTTCTGGATCGGGGTGAGGTCAGGGGAGGATGGGGGCCACACTCCTCACGGTACGCATCAGTGAGGAGGACTTTTTATAACAGTCTTCATGTATTTCTGGCTTGACTGCGGCTGCTGCTCGTCAGCATTGGTTGCATGTGTGCGTGAGTAAAATCCTCTGGAGGATGCAACACCTTGATGATCGGGGGACTCCAGAGGCACCAGCAGCTCCACGTACCCGTTTGGCATTTTATCAGCTGCCGTCTTTGTCTGATGCATCTGTCTGGCAGAAACCTCCCTCACTGTGCTGTTACCTGCACCAACCTGCGTAAGCTCTGAATCAGCAACGAATCTCTTTGCAGAGCGATGGTCACGCTTACGTTTTTCTGAAATGTCGGTTTACATACCTCATTCAAGACATTCAACTATTTCACCTTGTTCACCTGCAAAGATCCTTTTTTCTCCATTACTGCTTGAAAATGATGGTCTGTGTAATAATGTGGAACATCCTTCTTCAGGGGTTTTTTCTTTAAATGGTTCCACCTGGTAAACTTATCATAGGTGTCTGAAAGCGGTTTCAGTGATCCAAAGAGCTCCAGACACAATATGATACACAATACCATCTATGGGTTTCATGGAAAAACTCAAAAATAATCTTTGATACTAAAACAATTTGGATAATTATTTGTAACACAATGTAAACTGGTTCTTTGCGACAGGCCGCAGTAACAAAGAGCCTGAAAATCCAGTTTAAACTGGTTCTTTGTGACGGATTGCTGGTAACAAGAAGCCTAAACATCCAGTTTAAACTGGTTCTTTGCGACAGGCTGCAGTAACAAAGAGCCTGAAAATCCAGTTTAAACTGGTTCTTTGTGACGGATTGCTGGTAACAAGAAGCCTAAACATCCAGTTTAAACTGGTTCTTTGCGACAGGCTGCAGTAACAAAGAGCCTGAAAATCCAGTTTAAACTGGTTCTTTGCGACAGGCCGCAGTAACAAAGAGCCTGAAAATCCAGTTTAAACTGGTTCTTTGTGACGGATTGCTGGTAACAAGAAGCCTAAACATCCAGTTTAAACTGGTTCTTTGTGACAGACCGCAGTAACAAAGAGCCTGAAAATCCAGTTTAAACTGGTTCTTTGCGACAGGCTGCAGTAACAAAGAGCCTGAAAATCCAGTTTAAACTGGTTCTTTGTGACGGATTGCTGGTAACAAGAAGCCTAAACATCCAGTTTAAACTGGTTCTTTGTGACAGACCGCAGTAACAAAGAGTCTGAAAATCCAGTTTAAACTGGTTCTTTGTGACAGACCGCTGGTAACCAAGAGCCTGAAAATCCAGTTTTAACTGGTTCTATGCGACAGGCCGCAGTAACAAAGAGCCTGAAAATCCAGTTTAAACTGGTTCTTTGTGACGGACCGCTGGTAACAAAGAGCCTGAAAATCCAGTTTTAACTGGTTCTATGCGACAGGCCGCAGTAACAAAGAGCCTGAAAATCCAGTTTAAACTTGTTCTTTGTGACGGATTGCTGGTAACAAGAAGCCAAAAGATCCAGTTTAAACTGGTTCTTTGGGACAGAAAGCAGTAACAAAAAGCCTGAAAATCCAGTTTAAACTCGTTCTTTGTGACGGATTGCTGGTAACAAGAAGCCAAAAGATCCAGTTTAAACTGGTTCTTTGCGACAGGCTGCAGTAACAAAGAGCCTGAAAATCCAGTTTAAACTGGTTCTTTGTGACGGACCGCTGGTAACAAAGAGCCTGAAAATCCAGTTTTAACTGGTTCTATGCGACAGGCCGCAGTAACAAAGAGCCTGAAAATCCAGTTTAAACTGGTTCTTTGTGACGGATTGCTGGTAACAAGAAGCCTAAACATCCAGTTTAAACTGGTTCTTTGCGACAGGCTGCAGTAACAAAGAGCCTGAAAATCCAGTTTAAACTGGTTCTTTGTGACGGATTGCTGGTAACAAGAAGCCTAAAGATCCAGTTTAAACTGGTTCTTTGCGACAGGCTGCAGTAACAAAGAGCCTGAAAATCCAGTTTAAACTGGTTCTTTGCGACAGGCCGCAGTAACAAAGAGCCTGAAAATCCAGTTTAAACTGGTTCTTTGTGACGGATTGCTGGTAACAAGAAGCCTAAACATCCAGTTTAAACTGGTTCTTTGTGACAGACCGCAGTAACAAAGAGCCTGAAAATCCAGTTTAAACTGGTTCTTTGCGACAGGCTGCAGTAACAAAGAGCCTGAAAATCCAGTTTAAACTGGTTCTTTGTGACGGATTGCTGGTAACAAGAAGCCTAAACATCCAGTTTAAACTGGTTCTTTGTGACAGACCGCAGTAACAAAGAGTCTGAAAATCCAGTTTAAACTGGTTCTTTGTGACAGACCGCTGGTAACCAAGAGCCTGAAAATCCAGTTTTAACTGGTTCTATGCGACAGGCCGCAGTAACAAAGAGCCTGAAAATCCAGTTTAAACTCGTTCTTTGTGACAGACCGCTGGTAACCAAGAGCCTGAAAATCCAGTTTAAACTGGTTCTTTGTGACAGACTGCTGGTAAAAAGAAGCCTAAACATCCAGTTTAAACTGGTTTTTGCGACAGGCCACAGTAACAAAGAGCCTAAAGATCCAGTTTAAACTGGTTCTTTGCGACAGGCCACAGTAACAAAGAGCCCGAAAATCCAGTTTAAACTGGTTCCTTGTGACGGACTGCTGGTAACAAAGAGCCTAAACATCCAGTTTAAACTGGTTCTTTGTTGTTTGTTATGTGTCGACACAACTCTGCTTCATCCCTTCAGTTCAGAGACGTTTTATCCTGAAAAATCAGAGTTAGGTTCCTCTGGAAACGTCTGGAACAAAGACTGGACGGAAACTGAGGGAAACTGGAGAACTATTGATTAGTATCACTTTAAAAGATCAGAACAAAATCAGGTTGCTTGGAAAAAATACTTTTTAAAAAAAGGAAATTATCAGGTTTAGAGGGGATTGTACGTGACAAAGTGGTTAAAGAGGAAAAAACAACTCATCTAATGTTAAATACGACACTGTTGTGATGATGATCAGAACACGAAGCTGCAGCTAAAGATGTTCGCATACCTTGAAGTAGATGGTGTTGACGAGGACCAGGACTGTGGTGGCGTCCAGCGCCCCCTCTGGCAAAGTGTCCTGGATCCGGTTCTCTGTCTTGTTGGAGATCCAGTTGTTGATGGTGACCCGGGCCTTGTCTGGATGATCCTGCAGTGGAGAACCAGACTTATTGTTTAGAGAACAGAGACAGTTCTCCATGTTCTGCAGGAATCAAATGTCCAAGTATAAAATAACGTCATCTGCAGAGAAAAACTTTACTGTTGGAAAACATATAAATGCTGTTTGAATAAAAACTAAAATGATAATGATGACTGAAATAAAACGGAGACAAAGACAAATAAACATAAAAATATTAGTTATTAATGAGTGCAACAATTAAAATTGTGATAAATGGCAAGATTATTTTTTATTAAGCATAAATTTTCTGTGATTAATGGCTTGATTTTTTGATTAACCACAATTAATCGCATGATTATTCTGTGATTAATCATGATTAATGGCATGATTTTTCTGTGATTAATCACAATTATTGGCATACTTTTTCTGTGATTAAGCATGAATTATGAAACGTTTTTGGATTAATCGCGATTAATAGTATGATTTTTGTGATTAATCATGATTAATGGCATGATTTTTCTGTGATTAATCATGATTGATGAAATGTTTTTGGATTAATCACGATTAATAGTATGATTTTTGTGATTAATCACGATTAATAGCATGATTTTTTTGTGATTGACTGCAATTCATTTCATAATTTTTCTGTGATTACTTGCCATTAATGGCTTGATTTTTTGTGATTAATCATGATTAATCATGCAGTGATATGCTGATTTCAATGTTGAAAATGGGGTATTGTAAACTTTTATATTAAAAGTACCTCTAATATGAACAAGTAGAATAACCTTTTATTTAAAATAATTCTCTTTAAAAACAAATAACTGCAGTATTCCCTTTAAACATCAGGAATTTAAATATTTCTTAAAAACTCCTTTATGTAATAAAATCTACATATATGGATAGAAATTTTTAGGATTGGTTTGTTAAAAGGTAAAAAAAATCATCAGAATGAGGTTCAAAGCTCCTTTGATACAAAGAGGGAACACTATCTGATGGTGAATTTCAGCCATCAGGTGTTTTCCTGCTGGAACAGACAGAAAGCAGGATTATAATCTCAGATCTGCTCTAATGTGAAGGAGGAAGTGATGTTTCAAGAGAAAAATAAACATAATCTTCTCAAATTTATGCAAATATTAAGTTAAATCTACAACTTGTCATTTTCTCCTAAAACTGCAGCAGCACATAAAGTGATGTCAGTAACGAGGTGAAAGCGATGGAATGACGTATGAAATAGTAACAAAGCTTCACTGTTTGAACCGGCCAACAGCTCCATCAAACAATAATCATAACAGGGCTGCACGTCTGCTCTGGCCCTTCAAAATAAAACACCACAGCTACATGCTGCTAACTGAACTTAAAGCTCTTTTTAAATCACAAATATGTTTAGCCTGCACAGCGTTATTCAGACACTGCTTCAGGTGATAGCTTAATGTCTTAACGTGATAATTATCACCATCAGTAAAACTACAGCTTATTTTTTAGATTTTTAAAAAAATGTTTTCATTGTTGTATCTTTTGAAGCTGAACTTGAATATAATTTCTATAAAAAGTGAGACACTTTAAAGATGTTACCCTGAAGTTGAGAGGCAGCAGCTTGGCTCCGTACACCGTTTCGCTGATGTTCTGGTACGTTTCGTTGAAGGCTAGCGACTTGTCTCCGAACAGTCGGTTGGCGGAGATCAGCTCCGTGGTTTTGTCCTTCTTCCGGTACAGACGGCAGTTCAGTTTGGCGAAGAAGAAGTGGACCTGATCCGAAGTCTTCTCCTTGATCGTGTCGAACTCGAACACCTGCAGAAACAAACGTGTCCGAGTACTTCTACAGTTGCCATGGTTACCAGGAGAGAGGGGAGGTTTAGGAGCAGGGCTGAAGCACAGCAGAGAGGGACTGATGGTTGAGTTAGTTCCACGTTTTAGTTCACATTTTATTAAAGTTACTGATTCCTTTGTTTTAACAAACGGATTAAATCCAGGCAACAAGTCATTATAAACTCTGCTTTTAAAACATCATAATTATGTCCCAATATAAAAACCAGCTAAATTAAAAGAATATATATATATATATATATATATATATATATATATATATATATATATATATATATATATATATATATATATATATAAAAAACTTCTGATTTGTCTCTTGTCAACTCACCACGGGGTTTGTCGTTTTCTCTGCGATACATTAAGAGTCGTTACTGCGGAGTACTTAATGTTGACTGAGGAAAAGACTGAATAACAGGATCATTTTTTAAATAAAATATCTAAATATAATGTTAACTTAAAAGCTTAAATCAACCGTAGAAATTATTACAATACTTTCATCCTTAAGGGTAGACTTAAAAAACCTCAAATTAAATGAATGACTTAAAAAGTACAATAAAGAAATAAATGTATTATATAAAAGTAATCCTTCTCAGTGTCCTGCGACCCACTAGGAGTGTTTGGTGGTGTATTTCTCTCCATAGTCACCTCCTCTGCTGCTGTTTTAATGCTATTTTTCTCATGAAATGTCAAATTTGTGCGATTTAGGAAACTCTCCAATGTGAAACAACAGTTTTAGGCTTCAAATTTTATATTACTTTTAAATCTCAAATGTTCTAATTTGTTATATAAATAATTATCAAATAAATTAAGTCAAATATTCTAAATTTATTAAACCATATTAAATGTTTCATGAATATTCCAAAAATAACATATTAGTAAAAACTATTTTTTACATTTTTTGTTGCAGAGAATGATAACTTAAATGAAAATATGTAAGTTTAATTAGTTTTGGTATTACATTTTACAGGTACTGTCTTGTCTTTGTAGGATATCCTTTTTATCTGTATATATTACATAAAATATATACTTTTATCGCTGTAGATTATATGAGAATTAATTGGATATCTTTGTGTTGCTGATTAGAGAAAACTGATTTACATGACTAGACAAAAGTTTAAATAACTGGAAAAAGCTTTGGCTTAGAGATTTTTTCTTTAAATAAAAAAATATGTTGATTTTACAACTTTATATCATTTGAGAAAAATAAGTGAATAAATAAGTAAAATAAGGAAGGAATATATATATATGCAGTCAAGGAAAAAGTTAAGAGACCATCCTACTTTTGTTATGATTATATTTGTCCAGACTAATGCCTGGTACGACTATAAGTACATTTGTCTGCACAAATATAATCATAAAAACAAAAGTAGCTGATAACAGTTGAATCTAAGAACTGATATCAGCCATTCTTCATGCTTTCCTTGATAAGTGATTTTGGTTATTAAGTTCTTACATCAGTATCTATGGCATCGTACTGCCAAAAACAGCTTTTCGGCATTTTAGATTTTCTTTTCTGTCTCTTTTGGTCACGATTCACAGCTGGTACTCGATTACATAACCATTATTTCTGATGACAAGCGTGGTCTCTTCATTTTTTCCATGACTCATGACTGTATAAAGTCAAAAGTAACGTCCGTGTTGTGTGACCCAGTAGCAGTGTTGGGTGGTGTATTTCTCAGCATAGACACCTTCCTCTGCTGCTGTCTGATGACGTTTTTCTCCCGGGATTACACCTGGAACAGAAACTGCTGAAACGCTTCCTGTCTGACCTTCATGATCTGCTCCAGCGTCTGGTTGCAGGCCCCCAGCTTGGTCATGGCGAAGGCCGTGGAGACGCTGATGGGGGACATGAAGATGTTGTTCTGCGAGGTCTTGCTGAGGGTCAGCTGTTTGAACAGCGACAAGGCGAAGCGGCTGTTGGCCTTGGACAGCTCCCACACTCTGGGGTTGGTGGACTCCGGGACCTTCTCGGGCTCCGGGGTCGGGTCCTCGGGGTCCTCCGGATCGGGGCTACGGTAGATGCAGCGCGGCTCCAGAGGGAGGTCTCTGGGTTTGGCGCTGCAGATGTCGGGGAGCTCGGCAAGAGAAAACAACGGCAGGAACGCCAGAAACAGCAGCCACTGAGCAGCCCTCATCCTGGACAGACGACCAATCACAGACGTGTTTGTAGCAGCTCTTTAATTATTCCTGATTTGACAACAGTCATGTATTTAAAGGAATATCCTACTCACCCTCATGCTGAGCAAGACCCTGGAGCACTTTTTAATATCTCAAATGCAGCCGGAGATTGGACAGGTTTTTGTTTTCCCCCAACTTTCATATAATGGAGTTCGCCAGCGACTGAACCAAAAAGGTCCAAAAAAGTCCACAAAAACTTGTCAATATTCCTCCATACTGCTCGTCCAATGTGATCCTGAGTGGGTAGCGTCCAGAATTTACATGAAATGACATCATTTAGTAGATTTTTATAGCTTAAACAGTAGAACATTGCACAATTTGCACATTTGTGCGAGTTCAGGACACTACGGAAGCCACGTCGTTCAGCGCCTATTCTGCCGATAATGCAAGTGTAGAACAAGAAATTCGCTGTTTACATTGTGCAAAGATCGACAGAGCTGCAGACAAACACAAGAAGGGTTGGATATTGATTTAAAACAAAGAAAGAAACAAAAAGAGAACGTGCAATCTCGTCTGTGGTGTCGTGAACTCGTACAACAGCTACATGTTCTACTGTTTAGTCTTTAAAAATCTACTAAATGATGTGCTTTCAGGGCCGTTGCAACACGGCAAGCAAACCAAGCAATTGCCTGGGGCCCCCGAGCTGGACTGGGGCCCTAAGACACCACGGCTTTAATCGGGCGGCACTCAAGCAGTTACAGAGACCCCAAGCTGCTTCAAAAGCACTTTCCTTCCTTATTTTAGACACTAGCTACACTTTACTGTTGGAACTTTTAAGATCGGACATGCAGAAGTTGAAAATCCCACTTTAAACTTTGCTCGCTGAGATATTGCGATCCACTTGCAACTCAGCCGGCGGTGGAGGATCATGACCCGTTCGGGCACGTGTCCATTCCCATTACGCGGTTTCCAGAGTGCGTTCCCCCTGCTATGACCGACCATTTATTAAAAAGTAATCTGATCTTTTTTTTTTTTATAACGGTGTGGGAGTAGTTGCGTCCTTTTCTCACAATTTTTAAAATGTAAAAAATACTATGTTTGCAGCAGCATTTTTTTGGTATGGGGGGCCCTTAAAGTCTTTTTTTTTCTTTTCTTTTTTTTCTTTTTTTTTTTCTTTTTTTTTTTTTTTTCTTTTTTTTTTTTTTTTTCTTTTTTTTTTTTTTTTTTTTGTTTTTTCTTTTTTTTTTTTTTTTTTTTTTTGTTTTTTTTTTTTTTTCTTTTTTTTTTTTTTTTTTTTTTCTTTCTTTATTCCTTTTCCATTTTGCGTGGGGCCCCGTAATTCCTTGAAACAGCCCTGTGTGCTTTCCAGTAAATTCTGGACGCTACCCACTCAGGACTCTTGGATTACATTGGACGAGCAGTATGGAGGAATATTGACAAGTTTTTGTGGACTTTTTTGGTTCAGTCATCGGTGAACTCCATTATATGAAAGTTGGGGGAAAACGAAAACCTGTCTGATCTCCGGCTGCATTTGAGATATTAAAAAAGTGCTCCAGAGTCTTCCTCAGCATGAGGGCGAGTAGAAAATGAACGCACATCATTCTCTGGGTGGACTATTCCTTTAATTAGGTTATGAAATAATCTACAGGACAATTTATCACACCAGGAGCCAAAGTGAGGCCCTGGACCGGAGCTCTGCATGAAGGCGCACTAGGGATGGGCGATATGGACTAAATTATGTATCACGACAATTTCTGATTTTTATCAGGATAACGATAAGTGACGATAAAAATATCAGTCTTATTATTTGTATTATAAACCTACTTTAAAATTCTGTTTTGAGCCCTAAAATAAGACTAGAAGCCACTAAACTACATCAATTAAAGGTACAGTGTGTAAGAATTACTGACATCTAGTGGTAAAGATGGGTACAGCAATAACTTCATATGTCAACCACTATTGTAAATGTACGGTGGCCGTCAGTGGCCAAAATTCACACTCCACACACATCGTTTTGTCCATTCAGGAACACTGTGGTAAAAATGGTGGCACAAATATGGCAGCCTCCATGTATGTGGACCCCCAGCAAGTAGATATAAATGACTTTTTCTAAGAAAATAAACATATAACAGCTATTCTAGTGAAGCCATTACATTTCAATTGAAACACAGTTTTTAAATATATATTACATTTTTCTGCCATTTACCTTTGGTTTTGTTACACACTGAACCTTTAAGTTCAGGTTGTACACCTGTATTACAAAAACTGCAAGTTTGAAATATGAGTAATGATGCAAACAGCAAAAAATAACTATAAATAACTGTAAACACAACCCGATAAATTTAATTTATTGTTTTTATCATGAGATGACAAGTTATGGGGAATTTCTTTCCGATATATCACACACTATAACATATCACCCATCCCCAAGGCACTCTTAATATTTCCTGTTTGCAAACAGGGTTATTACTGATTAAAGGCTAAAAAAGAGAAAGACATTGAATATTTATTTAACATTAACTTATGGAAAGTCAAAGGGTTGAAGTTTAGGTGTGAGTCCAAGTCCAGACCATCACATTCCTGCATCTCATTACCAATATTTAACACGTAAAAGTTGCATCCTTCATCTTTACAAAGCTCCTGCTGGACAATTTACCTTCTGAAGTTATAATATTTCCAAATATTTTAACTTTTTACAGTTAAATGTTGATAAAAGTGCAGAACTTACCTGAGCAGGTAGATCAGAGAGTGTTCAGACGGCAGATGTGTGCAGTTTAAGCTGAATTCAGGTCAGTGTCCTTTAGAGCACCGAGACGCCACATCAACCTTTGAAACATTGATCTGCTGTTGGTCAACAGCTCCGGGAAACATCTGGACCGAAAGCAGCTGCTGCCGTCAACACGACCACGCGCTCGCCTCCACACCGATCAATGCAGGACAGGAGGCGGTAACCATGCCGCCGCAGCAGGGGGCGCCAGCGTGCCGAACAGCACAGAAGCCACAAATATATCTACAAATAAAACTGAATATTTCAAGACCCTTCCTTATGTTAAGAATATGAATAAACAAAAAAGGCATTTTTTATTCAAAAAAATATTTTAAAAATATATAAATAAAAAATTGATTAAAAGAAAGCAAACTTTTTCTGATTTAAATCATTTAAGCTAATTTTAGAAATAATTTTAAATCAATGTAAATTTTTCATCTTCAATTATCTAAATGTTTGTATCTTTGATGTTTACTTTTGATTTTGAGTTTTTCTGATTTGAGAATTATATGTAGTAATTAAACAAATGTTTACTTGATAAAATATTTTTCAAACTAATTGATAAAAGTGTAACAAATATCTTAATTACATAATATAAATTAAATAAGGCCTAAATTAATCATAATTTATAATCACATATATTATAGAATGATTCTATAATTATAGTTTTTTATATATATATATATATATATATATATATATATATATATATATATATATATATATATAATATAACACACACACACACACACACATACTGTATCTCTGTGAGTGTGTATACAGTGGTTCTCAAATTATTCATACCCCCAATTAAAAAAAGGCAAAATTACAATAGTAATTCAAATAACAAGAAACTTAAGAAATTAATAATAAATAAAAATTTAGAAAATCATAATTTAGTGGAATATTGCTTTTCAATTGTGGTTGGAGATATTAATCATAAAAAAAAACAAATAAAAAAACACATTAACTAGAAGCACCTTTCCCATGAACAGTGGACTAAAATACCTGTCAACAGGTGTAGAAATGTTTTTGGACGTTACAGAAAACACCTGATTGCAGTGATTGCCTCAAAATGTTGCTCAACAACATTTTAGCTTCAGAGCCCCGTCATGCTTGTTTACTTGTTTTATTTTCTGTGTGTTTGTTTTTAATATTTTATTTATCATAACTTTTGTAGATTTCAACTTATTTCACTGACAGATTTTTTTTAATTTTTTTATTTAATTGGAGGGTATGAATAATTTTGAGGACAACTTTGTGTTTATTAAACACACACACACACACACACATACATATATATATATATATATAAATCATTAATACAAAATAGGTTTGTAGCTGGTTTATATCAGGTCTATGAGTTTCATATGGAATTAATGTATGGATAGAAAATTAACTCATGCGTGGGTGTGTGTGTGTGATCATGGTAAACTTTGTGTAACTTTGTTCAAAATTTAGTTCAAAAGTTACTTTTAAGTGGGAGGTTCAAGGATCCCCGTGGGACAATTTGTTGTACAGCTAACTGTGATGAAACAACTAAACAACAGTCACTCAGTCAACAACTAGAGACAAGAGAGAGAGAAAAACAAAGGTTAGTCCACGAGGATGGACGGAGTGGGCTTTGCTCAAAGTTCTGCGCTGGTAAAGAGCAGTGATGTCATTCAGGTTTATACCTGCAAAAACTTACAAAACCCTGCAGTCTGGAGGAGAGGATGGATTCACTAAAACAAGAGTAAAACATGCGCATAAAGGTGCCGTCAACATGAAAATTACAGCTTCCTGTAAAAATACCTGTGCAGGTGGGCTTTTTTACACACAGCATCAACTTGAGTCCTGAAGGTCGGCTTGTCATCAAAGTCCCGGAGTACTCGTAGTTGTTGACCAGCTCCATGGCTTCTTCTTCTTCTTCCTTTTTTTAATCTGACGAAAGGGAACCGTCTGCTGCACCCAGCAATCACCACCTGCAGCTGGTGAGCGAGGAGCGGTTAAAAGCCCGTCTCACCACACATGCATCCATCTTTCCCACTTCAAGATAACAGGAGAAGATCCGATGAAAACCCGGATGACCCAGCTTTCCACCAGCACTTAAACACACCACGCATGACGCTGTAGTCTCCAAACCTCTCCAGCTCCTGAAAACTGGTCCGTGTAAAGGCAGTTTCGAGATCTGCGCACATCTTTAAGGATTTGTCTACAGAGGAGCTTTTAAACATTAAAGTATATTTTTGTCATTTGTGTGTAAATTTATTCAATAGCAAATTTCCAGATATTTGTGAGTTCAATTGAACACAAATTTGCAAGAACCACAAGTTATGTACAAAATGTTTAGTGCTGGGTTCAGAGCGATGCATTCGCCTCACCAAATACAAATCCTTAAACAGTTCTGGTGCACGTTTCCTTTGTGATCTGTTGCGTAAGTCAACTTCATCCAAATATAGAAACGAGCGGTCAGCAGGTCACAAGATCAAATCCAGCAAAACCTCTCAAACTCTGGCTAAGAATGAAGTTGCAAAATAAAATCACCTTGCTCAGCTGGAAGCATTTCAGCTACCTTTTGCATTTTAATTCTTGTAACGCTCACGCATTCATTACTGTAAAAGCACCGTTCTGGTATGGAAGTATTCGGCGTGTTCTGCAGATATGTGCTTTTTCTTTTCACGTCTCTAACTTTGATACTTTTGTGTTATTCAGCATTTTGTGACTTCATATGCATTTTGCTCAACCTGATCTCAAAGATACGTGACATGAGCACGAACGGTTTTACTCATATGCGCGTCCCCGACACGTAACAGCTTCAAATTACGCGTCACTGACACGTAAAGCTGCGCAATGTAAAATCAACAAGTCCTCTAAAAGAATCACACCCATATTAGGTTGTTTCTGCACAAAAATACGGACTGTATTACCTTTTTGACATCCACTCAGTTTATATCTGCGATCCAGTTCTTCTCATTCTGACGGAGCCTAAATCCTTTTAGGTTTCTTGGCTGCATGTTGCCTGGAGAAACCTGGAATCCATCTCCACAACTTCTGCATGACGGACACCTGCTCTGAGTCCTCGTCTGTTCCTCGAGAGCTGCTGTCCTGCAACTTGGCTCGTTACGTCACGAAGTAATTTAGATGACATTGGGGAAGAAACGCCTCTAACAGCTGCAGGACAGCAGCTCTCCAGGAAATAGACATGGACACAGAGCAGGTGTCGAAGTTGGGGGGGGGGGTCAATTCCAGGTTTCTCCAGTTTGCCTTTTTTTCTGGTATCGGCTGATACGTGGGGTGTGTTGGCCGATACACCCAATCAGCATAAATTATACTTTTTAAAATATATTTATTTATTAAAAATGGACTGTTTTTGTTTAATATTTGTGAATGCACTGTTTTTGGATTTTTTTTTTTTTTTAATTCATCCATGTCAATTTTAACTGTACACACCCCCACAATGACTAAAATGTTACATAAAATATCAACATGAATGAAGGGAGCATGGAGAGGACAATAGGTCTGACCCAATCCGCGCACTTGAGCACTTCAAACACTGTTTTTGAGTGTGTAGTGCACACATGGCGTCATTTCAGCGACAATTTCAGTGCACTGAAAGTACCAGGTTGTTGCCCTAATCACGCCCAAAAATGCTGTGCAGAACAGGGGATTATCACGCTTCCGCGTTCCGGTTTCCGGAAGTTGAAACATCTGAAGCTTCCTCTTCCGGGCCAGGAAAGTCTCGATGTTGCTGCTCTGTTCCATTGTGTACATCTAATAAACAACGCCAGCCGTACCGAAGTTTTCATGGATTCCCGACTGAAAAGACACTAAGGAAGAAGTGGATGAAAGCGATTTGTCGGAGTGAAGGACCGAAATTTAAAATAAAACAAGGTTGCACGTATGTCTGTAGTCGGCACTTCAGTGATGCAGACTACACTACAGCTAGCGTTAGCAAGCTCGCGTTAGCTGACGTTACAAACTTTTCGCTTGTGAAAACACACAAACATCTGAAAATCGGGTCTGTACCCCCCCGTTTCCAGTGGAACAACTGGGGACTGCCAAAAAAAGGAGACGCTTTCAGATGCTTGTGTGTTTTCAGCCGCACAAAGTTAGGCACGTCATCGAGCTGGCTAATGCTAACCTGCTAACACGACTGCGTAGTCTGCCGGCTACAAACAAACGTGTGTCGTTTTATTATAAAGTTCGGTCCTTCACCGCGGCGAATCGGTCGTTTTGATCCACTTCTTCCTCAGCATCACTTCAGTCTGGAATGAAAACTTGGCATTGGCGTTTATCCGATTTACAAACTTTAACAGAGTAGTAGCTGACGGACTACTGTTAGCAGGTTAGCATTAGCCAGCTCGATAACGTGCCTAACTTTGTGCGGCTGAAAAGACACAAGCATCTGAAAGCGTCTCCTTTTTTGGCAGTCCCCAGTTGTTCCACTGGAAACGGGGGGGTACAGACCCGATTTTCAGATGTTTGTGTGTTTTAAGACGCACAATGTTAAGCACGTCAGTAAACGCTAGCTGGCTAATGCTAGCATGCTGTGAAGTGCCGGTGTTGTGCCCCACCGGCGACAAACAAACGTGTGTTTTATTATAAAGTTCGGCCCTTCACCGCGGCGAATCGATCGCTTTGATCCAGCTTTTGATCCAGTATCACTTCAGTCTGGAATGAAAACTTAAATATGTTTGGAGTTTATCCGATTTAAACAGTATAACAGAGCAGGAACGGCTGTCGTTAACATGGCCCGGAAGAGGAAGTGCCCAAATACCGGGAAGTTCCGGTAAGCGTGATAATCCCCTATGAAGCGCACTACTCGCACTAAACGGACGCCATCTTGTTGACGTGGAGGAAGAGGTGGGACTTCCAAACTGCTTTCAGAGCTGAATAATGGCGGTGAATGAAGCGGGGGACCCCTGCTGCATCAGAGGCAGTATTGTACTTGATTTAAGTAACGTTTATGAAATGATTCAGACATAATCACTAATGTATATTGTGAGCTACCAAGCAGTTCACTCCCTGATGACCGCTATGATCTGGTCGTGTGTTTGAGGCTGCGGTTATACCGGCTCAGTAGCGTTAGCTCACGTTAGCGGGCAATGCTAGTCCGTCACTTCCTGTAAGTGCAGTGCTCTCTTTGGGTCAGCATTTAGCGACAACAGTGTGCACTATAGATGAAGTACACAGTGCACACTAAGCACTGAATTCCAGTGCACTTAGGAAAGTGCGTGGATTGAGACACAGCCAACGTCTTATGTTACCTGCCCCTTACAGAATACGAGACTACTTGGATAACAAAGCAACAGTCTTTTCCGCAGCCCATAAACACCTCAAATCATTTTCCCACCAAAACAATTTCTTTTACAATTTCCCAAACACTTTAAACCTATACTGATTTGCAAAATTTACACAATTTGTAAATTACAAACATTGATATCTTTGCAGTAAAACTTTCTTGAACATATTTTTTAACTGATATATTGCATAGACCATAAAACCCCTCTGTCTTAATGTGGTCATGAGAAGTTTACACAAAAATGACCTTTTCTCCTGCTTTTATCATCTGTGATTATGGTGAATTTATGAAAAATATGTCTTGGTACTAAATTATTCCTAACTTTCCACACAGTCAATACAATCTGGAATTTAACAAAATCATGAAATTTCAATATCTTCAACTTACCGAGGAGGGGGCGGGGCCCCCCCCCCCCCCCCCCCCCCCCCCCCCCCCCCCCCCCCCCCCCCCCCTCCCCCCCCCTCCCACCCCCCCCCCCCCCCTCCCCGTCCCCCCCCCCCCCCCCCCCCCCCTCCTTGTCTCCCCCCCCCCCCCTTTTTTTTCCTTCCCCCCCCCCCCTCCCCCCTTTTTTTGCCCCCCCCCCCCCCCCCCCCTCCCATTTTCCTTTGGTTTCGTTTTTCCCTTTGCCCTCCCGGGCCCCCCCCTCTTTTTTCTTTTCTCCCTCTCCGCCCCTTTCCGCCCCCCCCCCCTGGCTGCCCCCCCCCCCCTTTTTTTCTTTCCCCTTTTTTTTTTTTTACAAAAAGATGATGTGTGTGATATGTGGAGTCTTTTTGGCATATAATTCTTACAGCCTTCTTTTGAAGCAGGTACAATCTTTTAGTTGCATTATTGCACGTATTACCCCACACCTCCGTACAATATGATAAATATGGAACAATTAATGAGGTATAAAAGTATGAGTATGTTTCTGTTTTATATATTTATTTGGAATGTTTATGTTAAAAAAGTTGTAGTTACTTTTCATTGTATCATTCATTTTGTTCATTTGGGGGTCAAATGCAGTATCGGACCCAAATATCAGCAGGCTGTATCGGCCATCGGCTAACGAGAAAATATTGGTTTGGCCGTAAAACAAACCTGTATGGGTTGATCCCGAGTGTGCAGCAGATGAACGGAGGATGTCAGAGATCACGTCTGAATATAAACATGAATGTTTGCCGATAGTTCGGATATTTGACCCGTACGCGGCGCTGAGCGTCCGGGAAACACTTGACCCGGTACAGATCAGTGGTTATCGTGCAGGTTCCTTTAAGCCTCGGCTTCTCTGGACCGATTCCAACGCGTTTTTCACGAAGAATTCAGATCTACTTCCTGTTTCATGTAAAATTTATTGTGAATTCATAAATATTTAAAAAAAAAAAGTGCAAAAGACGTTTCACATAAAAATCAGGTAATGACACAAAAACTGAAGAAGACAAGAATATGTCGCAAACACGTCGAGCTTCTCGAGTCTGGACAGCTGGTCCAGGTCCAGGTTTCTGTAAAACCAGGTCCAGGTCCAGGTTTCTGTAAAACCAGGACCAGGTCCAGGTTTCTGTAAAACCAGGACCAGGTCCAGGTTTCTGTAAAACCAGGTCCAGGTCCAGGTTTCTGTAATACCAGGACCTGGACCAGGTTTCTATAGAACCAGGACCAGGTCCAGGTTTCTGTAAAACCAGGTCCAGGTCTGTATAACCAGGTCCAGGTCCAGGTTTCTGTAAAACCAGGACCAGGTCCAGGTTTCTGTAAAACCAGGACCTGGTCCAGGTTTCTGTAAAACCAGGACCTGGTCCAGGTTTCTGTAAAACCAGGACCTGGTCCAGGTTTCTGTAAAACCAGGACCAGGTTCAGGTTTCTGTAAAACCAGGACCAGGTTCAGGTTTCTGTTAAACCAGGACCAGGTCCAGGTTTCTGTTAAACCAGGACCAGGTCCAGGTTTCTGTAAAACCAGGACCAGGTTCAGGTTTCTGTTAAACCAGGACCAGGTCCAGGCTTCTGTAAAACCAGGTCCAGGTCCAGGTCTGTAAAACCAGGTCTAGGTCCAGGTTTCTGTAAAACCAGGACCTGGACCAGGTTTCTGTAAAACCAGGTCTAGGTCCAGGTTTGTGTGAAACCAGGTCCAGGTCCAGGTTTCTGTAAAACCAGGACCAGGTCCAGGTTTCTGTAAAACCAGGACCAGGTTCAGGTTTCTGTAAAACCAGGACCAGGTTCAGGTTTCTGTAAAACCAGGTCCAGGTCCAGGTTTCTGTAAAACCAGGACCAGGTCCAGGTTTCTGTAAAACCAGGTCCAGGTCCAGGTTTCTGTAAAACCAGGACCAGGTCCAGGTTTCTGTAAAACCAGGACCAGGTCCAGGTTTCTGTAAAACCAGGACCTGGACCAGGTTTCTGTAAAACCAGGACCAGGTCCAGGTTTCTGTAAAACCAGGACCTGGACCTGGTTTGTGTAAAACCAGGACCAGGTCCAGGTTTGTGTAAAACCAGGACCAGGTTCAGGTTTCTGTAAAACCAGGACCTGGACCTGGTTTGTGTAAAACCAGGACCAGGTCCAGGTTTCTGTAAAACCAGGTCCAGGTTTCTGTAAAACCAGGACCAGGTCCAGGTTTCTGTAAAACCAGGACCAGGTCCAGGTTTCTGTAAAACCAGGACCTGGACCAGGTTTGTGTAAAACCAGGACCAGGTCCAGGTTTCTGTAAAACCAGGACCAGGTCCAGGTTTCTGTAAAACCAGGACCTGGACCTGGTTTGTGTAAAACCAGGACCAGGTCCAGGTTTCTGTAAAACCAGGACCAGGTCCAGGTTTGTGTAAAACCAGGACCAGGACCAGGTTTGTGTAAAACCAGGACCAGGTCCAGGTTTCTGTAAAACCAGGACCTGGTCCAGGTTTGTGTGAAACCAGGACCTTGACCAGGTTTGTGTAAAACCAGGACCTGGACCAGGTTTCTGTAAAACCAGGACCAGGTTCAGGTTTCTGTTAAACCAGGACCAGGTCCAGGTTTCTGTAAAACCAGGACCAGGTTCAGGTTTCTGTAAAACCAGGACCAGGTCCAGGTTTCTGTAAAACCAGGTTCAGGTTTCTATAAAACCAGGACCAGGTTCAGGTTTCTGTAAAACCAGGTTCAGGTTTCTATAAAACCAGGACCTGGACCAGGTTTCTATAAAACCAGGACCTGGACCAGGTTTCTGTAAAACCAGGACCAGGTTCAGGTTTCTGTAAAACCAGGACCAGGTTCAGGTTTCTGTAAAACCAGGTTCAGGTTTCTATAAAACCAGGACCTGGACCAGGTTTTTTATAAAACCAGGACCTGGACCAGGTTTCTGTAAAACCAGGACCAGGTTCAGGTTTCTGTAAAACCAGGACCAGGTTCAGGTTTCTGTAAAACCAGGTTCAGGTTTCTGTAAAACCAGGACCAGGTCCAGGTTTCTGTAAAACCAGGACCTGAGTCGGACCAGAGGTCTTGCGTCGGGATTCGGAGGCCGAGGAGTTGTCAGAATAATTTGGGGAGCTGTCTCAGGCGGCTCAGGTCCAGGATGTTCCCCACCGATCCCTCCGGCTGCCGGCCGCCCGCCCCCATCAAAGATGGCCGCCTGCTGGAACAGTTCTCCTTGTCCTCGTCCGGTTTGGCGCCGCCGGCTAAAAGCTTCATTTTTGGCAGCAGGTCTCTGATCAGCTGACTCTGTGGGAGGAGCTTCAGGTTCTGAGCTTCGGTCAGTGGCCGGCAAACCGCTGCCTCCTCTTCCTCTTCATCCTCCTCCTCCTCTATAAGGCCGTACCTCCTCATGTACTTCCTGGTGGCCAAAGACATGTTGCTAGGCGACAGGAGGGAGTCGGTGGCAGAGGAGGAGGGGGCGGGGGTTCGCTGGGGGGCCAGGCGGCTGAGCGTGGCGTCGCTGAGGTAGCGCAGGGCGATGGCGTTGGCCTCCAGGCTCAGATCCACGCTGCCTCCGGGGAACAGAGCGCTGGCCGTGGGCTCGGGCACGCTCAGTCTGGACACCACCGCCGCCGGGTTGATGCCCGCCAGCGTGCTGATGGAAAGGAGCCAACAGTTACACATCACCTGACTCCGCCTCTTCCTGTTTCGTCCATCAGAATGAAACGACTTCAATGAGTTGCAGAAAAATGCGTTTTTACCTCCAGAAACTACTCTACTTTCTTTATTACTGCTCTTCCAGGATTATTTATTTACTTCCAGATACGTGCACTACTTTCTTTATTACTGCTCTTCCAGGATTATTTATTTGCTAGGTAATAAAGTGATGTCATAGAAACCAGATTCTAGCTTCTATATCACATGATGGTGGTAGCCTATCAGATTCTAGCTTCCGTATCACATGATGGTGGTAGCCTATCAGATTCTAGCTTCCGTATCACATGATGGTGGTAGCCTATCAGATTCTAGCTTCTTTATCACATGATGGTGGTAGCCTATCAGATTATAGCTTCTAGGTGTCAAATGATGTTGGTAACCTATCAGATTCTAGCTTCTGTATCACATGATGGTGGTAGCCTATCAGATTCTAGCTTCCGTATCACATGATGGTGGTAGCCTATCAGATTCTAGCTTCCGTATCACATGATGGTGGTAGCCTATCAGATTCTAGCTTCTGTATCACATGATGGTGGTAGCCTATCAGATTCTAGCTTCTGTGTCACATGATGGCAGTAGCCTATCAGATTCTAGCTTCTATATCACATGATGGTGGTAGCCTATCAGATTCTAGCTTCTGTATCACATGATGGTGGTAGCCTATCAGATTCTAGCTTCTATATCACATGATGGTGGTAGCCTATCAGATTCTAGCTTCCGTATCACATGATGGTGGTAGCCTATCAGATTCTAGCTTCTGTGTCACATGATGGTGGTAGCCTATCAGATTCTAGCTTCTGTATCACATGATGGTGGTAGCCTATCAGATTCTAGCTTCTGTATCACATGATGGTGGTAGCCTATCAGATTCTAGCTTCTGTATCACATGATGGTGGTAGCCTATCAGATTCTAGCTTCTGTATCACATGATGGTGGTAGCCTATCAGATTCTAGATGGCGGAGCGATTCTAGCTATATCACATGATGGTGGTAGCCTATCAGATTCTAGCTTCTATATCACATGATTTTACACAGAGGTGGTAGCCTATCAGATTCTAGCTCTATCACATGATGGTTTCTTTTCGGTGGTAGCCTATCAGATTCTAGCTTCCGTATCACATGATGGTGGTAGCCTATCAGATTCTAGCTGTCTGCATGTATCACATGATGGTGGTAGCCTATCAGATTCTAGCTTCTGTATCACATGATGGTGGTAGCCTGTAGCCTATCAGATTCTAGCTTCTGTATCACATGATGGTGGTAGCCTATCAGATTCTAGCTTCTGTATCACATGATGGTGGTAGCCTATAAGATTCTAGCTTCTGTATCACATGATGGTGGTAGCCTATCAGATTCTAGCTTCTGTATCACATGATGGTGGTAGCCTATCAGATTCTAGCTTCTGGATCACATGATGGTGGTAGCCTATCAGATTCTAGCTTTTGTCACATATGGGGATAAGATGAAATGATGATGCTTTTGATGATGATTTGTTTATATATGATTTTGTTATATTTGCAATAAAAGACTGAGATTTTACGATCATTAACCCTTTTTGACTTCCAAATTAAAGCGAATTCCATTTTAAGAAGACCATGTAATCTCTTAATTCCGAGTGAAAACGATAACTCCGAATAAAACTCAATTCTAACCTCAGTGGTTGGTTTATTCCGGTTTTAATTCCAAATAAAATAATTCCCCCCATATGTAAACGTTTATTCCGCCCCTTGTAATTCCTGTCGTTCTGAGCATGCTCCTTTCTCGTCCTGTTGTAATGGCGCTTGACGAAGCGCACGTTAATCAAGCGCTGGACTCGTTCCAGCTGTCGGAAATGACGAAGTACGTTAGCGTCGAGCTGCTGCTACAAAACTACGATCACAATACAGAGAAAATCTGTCTGTATGTGGCTTTCATGTCGTAGCTGAAACAAAAAGGAGCAGGAACCGGTGTCTTTTTTTACTTTCGGGTAAATGGACATAAATACGTCACGTACGCCTCCTGTCCAATCAGAACTCTAATTACACTTTAGAGCTGGCGGTCAGGAAAACGTGTTTTCCATGTAAAACTTAATTTGGAATTATTATTTCCATGTAAACACGAAAGATAACTTAATTCCAACTGATCTAATTTGGAATAATTAATTCAGAATTAAGAAACACAAATTGATGCAGTGTTGGAAAATTAATGAAATGAAATGAAAAATACTTAATTTTTTTTGCCAAAAATAATTGTATTATTATTAAATACTTATTAAAATTTAACAATAAAAATTCATTTTAAATTTTAAATTATTTTTCAAAACAACTACTTTTATTTTATTATTAAAAATTATAATAATTATTATATAATAATATAAAAATAAAAGAGAAAATAAATCTATAAAATAAAAATAATATATAAAAATAAATATAAAATGATCAAATTAATTAAGGCAGAATAATGGTGACACACGAATACACAATACATTTGGCCCCATACTGGTATCGGCCTATATCGGCCTTAAAACTGAGTATCGGACATCGGCCACCCCACCAATATTTAACCGATCAGGTCACTGTTTCTAAAGTCTAAAAAACAAACAAACAAAACTACTACTATTTCTTAAAAAACCTCTTTTGTTACAGACTTTAAAACTTCTAAAGACTAGTGGTGGGAAAATATCGATACACTGAAATATCGTGATATTTTCATATGCTGATATCATACTTTGACATTTAAAAACATGGGATTTATCCATTTCAATAACAAAATCTCATGATATTTCATTGTTCTGTTACGAAATCACAAAAAATTTGTGATATTTTCATATGGTGATATATTTATATTTAAAAACGTGGTATCGATCTATTTTACTAATGAAATCTCGCAATATTTCATCATTCTCTTACAAAATCTTGCAGGAATTTACAAAAATTTTGCAATATTTTCATATGCGGATAAATTGGCATTTAAAAGCTATTTGCAATGACTGCTTATTTTTTCAGCTTTAATATGAGTTTTAAAATATCGGCATATCGGATATCGGCCAAAATTCCAACATCATGCATCCCGATAAGATTGTGATTACTTCTACGTTTGTCTGGAGAACCCTGGCAGGTGAGGTGAGTACCTGGCGTTCTCCACAGCCTGAAGTCGCCGTTTATCAGACTCCATCAGATCCTCCTCGTCCACGTCCACGCCGAGCTGCTGCAGCTGCTGCAGAGTGGCTCTGATCACCGGGTCTCCTTCTGGGCTCCGCTGGTTCTGCCTCCTCTTGGATGAAGAGGAGGACTGGGACGACTGGGACGACTGGGAGCGGTCAGAGACAGATACACTCTTCCTCCTGGAGTCTTCCTCAGCTTCCCATTTGCCGCCCGACTCCTGGAGACGACTGTTGAGCTGAGACTGGAGACAGACAGCTGCAGTGAGACGCCCTGTTTGTTTCTGAGGGAGACTCTGTAAACAAGTTACAAATAAACACATAATATACAGTTTACAAACATGTCAACACACGATGATCGTCCACTTTACCAGTTCCACCTGTTTATTTACACAAATAAAACCAGCCAATCACACGGCAGCATCATGGTGAGGAAGACCTGCTGAAGTTCAAACTGAGCATCAGAATGAGGAAGGAAGAGGATTTAATGGTTGTTGGTCTGAGTGTTTACGTGGAACAAGCGATTCTCATTACGATGAGGTGGAACAGAAGATTCTCATCACGATGAGATGGAACGGGAGATTTTCATCATGATGATGTGGAACGGGAGATTCTCATCATGATGAGGTGGAACAGGAGATTCTCATCATGATGAGGTGGAACATGAGATTCTCATCACGATGACGTGGAACGAGAGATTCTCATCACGATGAGGTGGAACAGGAGATTCTCATTATGATGAGGTGGAACAGGAGATTCTCATCACGATGAGGTGGAACAGGAGATTCTCATTACGATGAGGTGGAACGGGAGATTCTCATCACGATGAGGTGGAACAGGAGATTCTCATTACGATGAGGTGGAACGGGAGATTCTCATCATGATGAGGTGGAACGGGAGATTCTCATCATGATGAGGTGGAACTGGAGATTCTCATCACGATGATGTGGAACAGAAGATTCTCATCACGATGAGGTGGAACGGGAGATTCTCATCACGATGAGATGGAACAGGAGATTCTCATCATGATGAGGTGGAACGGGAGATTCTCATCACAATGATGTGGCACAGAAGATTCTCATCACGATGAGGTGGAACAGGAGATTCTCATCACAATGACGTGGAACAGAAGATTCTCATCACGATGAGGTGGAAGAGAAGATTCTCATCACGATGAGGTGGAACGGAAGATTCTCATCACGATGAGGTGGAACGGGAGATTCTCATCACGATGAGGTGGAACAGGAGATTCTCATTACGATGACGTGGAACGGGAGATTCTCATCACGATGAGGTGGAACGGAAGATTCATCAGGATGAGGTGGAACGGGAGATTCTCATCACGATGAGGTGGAACGGGAGATTCTATCAGGATGAGGTGGAACGGGAGATTCTCATCACGATGAGGTGGAACAGGAGATTCTCATCACGATGATGTGGAACTGGAGATTCTCATCACGATGAGGTGGAACGGAAGATTCTCATCACGATGATGTGGAACGGAAGATTCTCATCACGATGAGGTGGAACGTGAGATTCTCATCACGATGAGGTGGAACGGAGATTCTCATCACGATGAGGTGGAACGTGAGATTCTCATCACGATGAGGTGGAACGGAAGATTCTCATCACGATGAGGTGGAACGGAAGATTCTCATCAGGATGATGTGGAACGGAAGATTCTCATCAGGATGAGGTGGAACGTGAGATTCTCATCACGATGTGGTGGAACATGAGATTCTCATCACGATGACTTGGAACGTGAGATTCTCATCACGATGACGGGAACGTGAGATTCTCATCACAATGACTTGGAACGGGAGATTCTCATCACGATGACGTGGAACGTGAGATTCTCATCACGATGACTTGGAACGTGAGATTCTCATCACGATGACGTGGAACGCGAGATTCTCATCACGATGACGTGGAACGTGAGATTCTCATCACGATGAGGTGGAACGTGAGATTCTCATCACTATTAGGTGAAACGGGAGATTCTCATCACGATGACGTGGAACTTGAGATTCTCATCACGATGACTTGGAACGTGAGATTCTCATCACGATGACGTGGAACGTGAGATTCTCATCACGATGACTTGGAACGTGAGATTCTCATCACGATGACGTGGAACGTGAGATTCTCATCACGATGATGTGGAACGGAAGATTCTCATCAGGATGAGATGGAACGGGAGAGATTCTCATCACGATGAGGTGGAACGGAAGATTCTCATTACGATGAGGTGGAACGGAAGATTCCCATCAGGATGAGATGGAACGAGAGATTCTCATCATAATGAGGTGGAACGGAAGCAGCAACCGTGTGATGCTATCATGTCAATGTGGAGGGAAATCTCTAGGGATGTAACGATATCCACATCTCACGGTACAATATTATCTCGATATGAACCTCACGATACGATATTTATCTCGATATTGTGGGGAGGCTCACGATAACAATAATGATGGTATAAAATTCTTTGACGAGTCATTGTTACAATATTTACTGTCAAATTCAAGGTATGACATTTTGACCTGCCTGAAAAACTTTTGCTGAAGCTGAAATTCAAGTAAAAATCCCACATATTTATTGAGAACACAGCTCAGGTACTAGATTAAATAAACTCAACCAGGCAATAAAACAGCCTATTTACTAAGTAAAAAAAACCCAGGCACAAAGAAATTGCCTCGTCTTTAGTAGTCAATAAATTTAAAATAAGTAAGTCCGCCTGTCTGTCAGTGGTCAGTCATATGTATGAACTTCTACACCAGGGGGGGGGCAACTCAGGTCCTCGAGGGCCGGCATCCTGCTGGTCTTCAGGGCTTCCCTGCTTCAACACACCACCTGATGTCCAGAACTTGGCTGCACAAGTCTGCTAATTACCCACTGATTGAAGTCAGGTGTGTTGCAGCAGGAAAAGTCCTAATACCAGCACCGTGATGTCGACAATCAGCTGATCAGATGCTCTTCTGCATCCGCTGCTGCAGGTTAAACGGAGAGATTTAATGAACAGCTGATCGAGGTGGTGAAAAAATACGAAAATGTGTACAGCACCCGAGGCGTTTGATACACGGACATCACTGCATGCGCAGCCCCCCGGACCAAGTTCGTCATTAAATATTAACTCACCAAGTCAACACGGCGGTCTCCGCGGCGTCACGGCTGAAGCTTCTCACGGAGGAATAACCGGACCAAAACAAACTTTCTTGTCCCTGCGGCCTCCAGAACAGGAACAAAGTTCTCGCTTCTCGTGGAGAATAACAGCTGTTTCCATCCTCGTGTATATCCATGCTGTATTCACCTGACCGCCTTTCACCTTGTTTTTCCTGTGCGTGGGGGCTACGTGTGCTCCCATTGGCTCAAAAGAGTGCACTGGCAGCAAAGGATCATGGTCTATGTAGTTTAGTACGTTACACTACGCATAGAGCGGACTGAAAACTATTATTTTTGTCTCAAGAGACATGCTGTTTCATACTGTGACAAGACCACGACGATATCGCGGCAGTTTACCTATCGCGATATCGCGATATCGACAAAATCGTTACATCCCTAGAAATCTCTGGGGAACGTTTCCCACCTTGTTGGATTTATGGGCTCCAAACTGGTCCTAGAAGGTGGATCTGATAAAGTGGACCATGAGTACAGATGTTCCGTTTCTGGATCATAAATAAGATAACAGAAATTACGGAAAATGAAATAAAGAGAAGAAATCTTCCTCTTGTCTGAAAAATCTGGTTAATCACAACAAACACGAGACAGCAGACGTGCACGGCTCTGATGTGCATAGTTGCAGAGGTTTGGATCATCGTTGATGGTAAACAGATGAAACGTTGCGTTACCATGAGGTTGTGGTAGAAGCTCTGCTGCTCGTCTGCAGGTCCGTACATGCTGACACTTTCCCCCAGAACCGGACTCTGCAGGCCGCTGATGCTGCACAGAACACAGAACCTCAACAACCATCCTGCTGCACAGAAGACGCCTCAGTTATAAAACAGCAGTTCGTACAAGCCGTTATCTCAGCTTGTATGAACTGCTGTTATATATGTATATATATATATATATATATATATATATATAGCTTTTTTGTTTTGTTTTTGTTTCAAAGTACAAATGTAAAATCTAACATCCACCTAATTCTGTCTGACATGAGTCTGCAACTCACATCCAGGCTTAAATATGCTGTATTAAGTTCAGAGTGTAGTAATGACTTTTATATTTAAGACCTGGCACAAAGCACATGTAAAAAACAGCTATCTGCCCTGAGAAATGTCAAAAATTATAAAGTAAAATTAACTAATACTACTAATAACATGTACTGTTTTCTTTTGTGTAATTTGTCGGTTATTGTAGTGCAAAGTGTGACCACCAGGGGGGAGAGAGCAAATGTTAGATTGTATAAATCTGGGCCATGAGCAAAGTTTTTAATATTCAATGATGCAAAAATCTCTCAAACTTTGGGCATTAAAGATGGAAAGGATAAACCGATACATCGGCCGGCTGATATTTGCAGGGTTTTTTTGCTGGTATCGGCATTGGCCAATACGTTGTGTGTGTTGGCTGAAATTACGGCCTGTCGCCATAATTTACAGACAGGCATCTATACCGGCAGCAGTTTTTTAATATATATATTATTTTTCCTTTGTTGTATTTTTTACGAGTACATTTTCTCTGTTATACTGTATATTTATTTGAAGTGCTTTGTTTCTTTTTATTATCTTAAAAGATACCTTTCATTGTATTAATTTTGGGCTCAAATGCAGTAACTGTATTGTCCATCGACTGAGGCTGATGAGAAAATGTTGGTATCAACCCTAAAAAACAATCTGTATCTACATTAGACGCTAGCAGCTTAATTTAATATTTTCTGCTTTTAAACCCACCCCCCCAAAAAAGAAAAAAAAGAGAGAGAGACAGGATTAAGAATACTATCTATCTGTACATGATTGGTGACTGACATATAGGTTTTTTTGTTTTTTCGGGCCGATATCGACATTTCTCACCAGCCTCAGCCGATATAACCAGACGATATTTGGGGCAGACACTGGATTTGTCTCCCAAATAATTAATAATTTCACAGCTCTTTTAATATAAAAAAGAACAAAGTTCTTCATATAGTAAAAAAGAAACATTTGTTAACAAATATTAAATAGAAACGTTAAACTTGTAATAAATACATATATAGAAAAGGTCTGTAAATTATGCCGAGTGGGGGTTTGCTTGACACACCCGCCATATTGAGTGATGCCGATACCAGCAAAACACGCAAATATCAGCCGACCAATGTATCGTCCATCCTTATCCATGATAGTATTTATATTTGTAATGTCCATTTGTGGACGGGACAATATAAAACGTAAACCAGCTCTTTTAAACAAACATGGCGGACGTGGCATCTCACCTGGGGCGTGGAGGAGAGCCGGGCGCCGCCTGACCCGTGATGTCATCATCCTCAGCTCCACCCTCAGACCTCCTGACGGACAGGTCATGTGATGAGGTTGCGGGGCTGGAGGAGGACGAAGGCGGAGGTTTAGGTGAGGAGTTGCGGCTCAATGAGGAGGGGGGAGGAGCTGGTTCCTCCTGATGAGGGAGCGACGCTTCGGTGTGGCTCCCCCAGAACAGACTGGCGCCTGAAAACATCAGTGATGATGATGATGAAGGAACATGTGGAGGTGCGTTTCTGTCGGGTGTGCTGCAGGTAAAGGCATCCCGTCTCACCCGTCTCCACGGCGACGCTGGCCGTGCTCCTCGCCTCCTGGCTGGAGGACTGAAGCTTCCCCTGCGCCTCCAGCAGCATCTGCACCTGCAGAGCAGCAGCGTCACCAACAGCTGGATCATAGGACCTCCTCCTCGCCTCGCAGGAGGACTTACCTGAGCCTGCAGGAGGCGCAGCTGGCGGTCCTGCTGGAGGAGGAGCTGGTAGGTGTCTGACGCGGCGACTCCTCCGCCCTGATCGCAGCAGCGGTTCACGCAGGGAGGACGGGGGAGCCAGGGGGGAGGCACGGGGTCCAGCGCTGCTGGATGGGAGGGGTGAGGAGAGGAGGAGTCGCCAGGCCGCGGAAGAGGGGGGAGACAGGGACAGGAAGGAGCAGGAGGGAGGAGGAGGGTGGAGGGAGGAGGAGCAGAGAGTCGAGAGGAGGGGGGAGGAGTGTGGTGTTGTGTGGGGAGGGGCGCTGAAGGGCTCAGAGGAGGTGGTGGAGGAGGAGCAGGGTGACTCATAGAAGGAGCACACTGATGGGTGGAGGCAGGAGGAGCAGGAGGAGCAGATGGAGACATGCTGGAAGGAGGAAGAGTATACTGATGTGAGGAAACGAGCGGGGGAGGATGGTGGGGGCTGGAGGGAGGAGGAGGAGAAGCAGGGTGGAGGCTGGAACGAGGAGGTGAAGGAGCAGGGTGGAGGCTGGAACGAGGAGGTGAAGGAGCAGGGTGGAGGCTGGGAGGAGGAGGAGTTGGCTGATGGAAGGAAGGAGGAGTGTAAGAGTGGAGGCTGGAAGGAGGAGGTGTTGGTTGGTGGGAGGCAGGAGGTGAAGGAGCAGGGAGGAGGTGTGACGGACAGGGAGACTGATGAAGGGAGGAAGGAGGAGCAGGGTGGAGGCTGGGAGGAGGAGGAGTTGGCTGATGGAAGGAAGGAGGAGTGTAAGAGTGGAGGCTGGGAGGAGGAGGTGTTGGTTGGTGGGAGGCAGGAGGTGAAGGAGCAGGAGGAGGGGAGGGGAGGGAGACGAGGAGGGGGGGAGGGGGGGGGGGGAGGTGTGACGGACAGGGAGACTGATGAAGGGAGGAAGGAGGAGCACCAACAGGGAGGAGTGCTGGGGGGGAGGAGAAGATGGAGGTGCAGTTTTTGGGGGAGCAGCAGGAGCAGGACGGAGGCGTTAGGTTGGAGTTAGGAGTGCTGTGGAGGTGGCGAGGAGGAGGCGGCGGTCTGGGGACCGATGAGGAGGCGGGCCCGGCTGGAGGAGCAGACTCCCTGGCGGCTGGAGGCGGTCTGTGGGCGGAGCCAGAGTCCTGAGCTCTGCTGTGATTGGAGGAGAAGCTGCTGTCAATCAGCAGAGAGAGTTCAGGGACGGACGGCTGAACTCTGCGAGTCTGAAACGAGAAACCAGCACCGGGTCAGATCTCCTGCTGGAGGAGGAGGAGGAGGAGGAGGAGGAGGAGGACGAGGACGAGGAGGAGGAGGAGGAGCTGAAGGTTCAGGATTTAAAGGTGCATTATGTAAGAATTACTGACATCTAGTAGCAAAGATGTTTTCTTTCAAATGACTTCATATTCAAGCAATAATTTAAATAACAAGAAACTAATAATAAAAAAAATTACAAAATTAAAATTTAGTGAAATAGAATATTGATTTTGAATTGTGGTTAGTAATTATTTAAAAAACAAACAAACAAAAATTTCCCAGACCGATAAGAGCATCCTGGTGATGTACAGTGGACCAACATACCTGTGAACAGGTGCAGACGTCTAATTGAACGTTTTTTATGCGTTTGTTTTTAATATTTCTGTTGAACCACAATTCAAAATCCAATGTCGTTTTCATAGAATTTTTATTTATTATTACTTTAGTCAGTTTCAACTTATTTACTTTTTAAAAATCTTAATATTAACATGCACTTGTTTTTTATCATGTAAAACACATTTTGTAGCCTTGGCAGGAAAAGCTTCATAAATAAAGTTTGATTTGATTAATCAGATGGAAACGTGAGGTCAAAGATCTGTAGAAGATGGTGCATTCATTATTACTTTTGTCAATTTCAACTTATTTCACTGACAGGCGATTGTTTTCTTCTTTAATTTGAGGGTTTTAATAATTTTTGAGAATGACTGTATTCATATATATACTGTATATATATATATATATATATATATATATATATATATATTTTGTTTATTACAAGTCTAATGTATCTATTTAATATTTGTTTACAAGCACACTTTTTCATATATTTATTTGAAGTATTTTGTTCTTTTTTTAATATTAAAAGAGCTGTAAAATTACTTTTTATTCTAGCCTTCATTATATTAAATTGGGAGCAATTAGGCCTAAAATTAAATTTAAAAATTATTATAAATTACCATATTTAAATTATTAAATATCGACAGGTTGTGTCGGCCATTCGCTGAGGCTGATGAGAAAATATCAGTATCGGCCCTAAAAAAGTCTGTATCGGTAAATCCCTGGCTGTTACCACAGCAGAACCTGGGGAATGTCAATGTCAGCTTTATCTATATCGCACGTTTTTAAAAGGCCAATGGGCAACCAAAGTGCTTTACAGAATAAAAGTCAACAATAAATAAATAAAAACAACACAATAAAAACTGTAGAAATAAGACATAAAAGTAAGTTAGAAGTATAAAATTCAAAAAGTGACTGCTCAGCTGAAGGCAAGCGGATATCTTAAGTGTTTTAACCTGTGGAGCTGGGGGGTGGGGGCTCGGGGAGGGTCGCGGAGAGAAGTCCTCATCCTCGACTCCCGAGTCCTGGTCGCTGATGGAGAGCCGTGCAGCAGGTGGAGGCGAGCTGAGGACACGCGAGTACGTGAGTTTCACCGTCACCTGCAGTCTGATCATTTCTGTAAACACGAATCTTCTGACCTGCTGAAGGAGGTCCGAGCCGCTCTGAAGACTTCAGCCTGCCTGCCGTGGTCCTCCGGACCCAGCTCACACTGCAGAACCCGGCCATCCACCGGCACCACCTGCTGGGTCCACATCCACATCGCATCAGACGTGTTGACCCGCTGCCGTCATCAGCAGAGAGTCTGTTATTACCTGGTAGAGTGTAGCCGACTGAGAGGCCGTCAGCAGCTGGAAGTCCAGCTGTAGTCCTGATCCTGGTCCCGGTCCTGGTCCCGGTCCGGAGCCTCGGCACTGGAAGAACTGAGGAGTTCTGCGAGTAGATCCGAACACAGCGAGGAGGAAACATCCGCTTTCTGACAGAACTCTGAAACACAGCGGAGACGTCCGGTGACGTAAGCGGGACAGACAGCGGGACACCTGCTGCACCTGCCACTCACCTGTCCTGGAGGGCGGAGCTAAACATGAACCTCAGACACCAGGCCCACACCTGCGGGCTGGAGACGTGGCCGACGCCGCTCAGCCAGCTGTGGCATTACAGGAAGGAGAAAGGAATACTGGAAACGTATTTCAGGAGTAAAACTACGATTCTGAGTTCGACCACAGGAGAGAAACTTACAGTCCGACCAGCGGCAGGCTGGACGCTTTGGGGTCCGATTCCAGCAGGAGGACGAGCTTCCTGGTCTGGTCCATGGTCAGAAACCTGGAGACGACACACACATCCGTTACACGTGGACGTTCCAACAGTTTTGACGTGTTAGAACTGATCTCAGGAGGACCCGGTCTATGTCACTCCTCTGGACGGGATCACCTCAGCTTCCAGCACTGAGAGATACTTTCGTTACTATTCGGTAGTAGGAGGATTTCTGGTCCTGAAGGAGGTTTTCTGGTCCTGATGAAGGTTTTGATCTTGATCTCAGAAGGTTTTTTAGTTTCTGGTGCTGAAGGTGGTTTCCTGGTCCTGAAGGAGGTTTTCTGATCCTGAAGGAGGTTTTCTGATCCTGATAAAGGTTTTCTGGTCATAAAGGAGGTTTTCTGGTCCAGAAGGTGGTTTCCTGGTCCTGAAGGAGGTTTTCTGGTCATAAAGGAGGTTTTCTGGTCCAGAAGGTGGTTTCCTGGTCCTGATAAAGGTTTCCTGGTCCTGAAGGAGGTTTTCTGGTCCTGATAAAGGTTTTCTGGTCCTAAAGGAGGTTTTCTGGTCCTGATAAAGGTTTCCTGGTCCTGATAAAGGTTTCCTGGTCCTGAAGGAGGTTTTCTGGTCCTGATAAAGGTTTTCTGGTCCTAAAGGAGGTTTCCTGGTCCTGATAAAGGTTTCCTGGTCCTGAAGGAGGTTTCCTGGTCCTGATGGAGGTTTTCTGGTCCTAAAGGAGGTTTCCTGGTCCTGATAAAGGTTTCCTGGTCCTGATGGAGGTTTCCTGGTCCTAAAGGAGGTTTTCTGGTCCTGATAAAGGTTTCCTGGTCCTGATAAACGTTTCCTGGTCCTAAAGGAGGTTTTCTGGTCCTGATGGAGGTTTCCTGGTCCTAAAGGAGGTTTTCTGGTCCTGATGGAGGTTTCCTGGTCCTGATGGAGGTTTCCTGGTCCTAAAGGAGGTTTTCTGGTCCTGATAAAGGTTTCCTGGTCCTAAAGGAGGTTTTCTGGTCCTGATGGAGGTTTCCTGGTCCTGATAAAGGTTTCCTGGTCCTAAAGGAGGTTTCCTGGTCCTGATGGAGGTTTTCTGGTCCTGATAAAGGTTTCCTGGTCCTGATAAACGTTTCCTGGTCCTAAAGGAGGTTTCCTGGTCCTAAAGGAGGTTTTCTGGTCCTGATGGAGGTTTCCTGGTCCTGATGGAGGTTTCCTGGTCCTAAAGGAGGTTTTCTGGTCCTGATAAAGGTTTCCTGGTCCTGATGGAGGTTTTCTGGTCCTGATGGAGGTTTTCTGGTCCTGATAAAGGTTTCCTGGTCCTGATAAAGGTTTCCTGGTCCTGATGGAGGTTTCCTGGTCCTAAAGGAGGTTTTCTGGTCCTGATAAAGGTTTCCTGGTCCTGATGGAGGTTTTCTGGTCCTGATGGAGGTTTCCTGGTCCTGATGGAGGTTTTCTGGTCCTGATGGAGGTTTTCTGGTCCTGATGGAGGTTTCCTGGTCCTGATTAAGGTTTCCTGGTCCTGATGGAGGTTTCCTGGTCCTGATGGAGGTTTCCTGGTCCTAAAGGAGGTTTCCTGGTCCTAAAGGAGGTTTCCTGGTCCTGATGGAGGTTTTCCTGGTCCTGATAAAGGTTTCCTGGTCCTGATGGAGGTTTCCTGGTCCTGATGGAGGTTTCCTGGTCCTGATGGAGGTTTCCTGGTCCTAAAGGAGGTTTCCTGGTCCTAAAGGAGGTTTCCTGGTCCTGATGGAGGTTTCCTGGTCCTGATAAAGGTTTCCTGGTCCTGATGGAGGTTTCCTGGTCCTGATAAACGTTTCCTGGTCCTAAAGGAGGATTTCTGGTCCTGATGGAGGTTTCCTGGTCCTGATGGAGGTTTCCTGGTCCTGATAAAGGTTTCCTGGTCCTGATGGAGGTTTCCTGGTCCTAAAGGAGGTTTCCTGGTCCTAAAGGAGGTTTCCTGGTCCTGATGGAGGTTTCCTGGTCCTGATGGAGGTTTCCTGGTCCTGATAAAGGTTTCCTGGTCCTGATAAAGGTTTCCTGGTCCTGATGGAGGTTTCCTGGTCCTGAAGGAGGTTTCCTGGTCCTGATGGAGGTTTCCTGGTCCTGGAGGAGGTTTCCTGGTCCTGAAGGAGGTTTCCTGGTCCTGATAAAGGTTTCCTGGTCCTGAAGGAGGTTTCCTGGTCCTGATGGAGGTTTCCTGGTCCTGATGGAGGTTTCCTGGTCCTGATTAAGGTTTCCTGGTCCTGATGGAGGTTTCCTGGTCCTGATAAAGGTTTCCTGGTCCTAATGGAGGTTTTCTGGTCCTGATGGAGGTTTCCTGGTCCTGATGGAGGTTTCCTGGTCCTGATAAAGGTTTCCTGGTCCTGATGGAGGTTTCCTGGTCCTGATGGAGGTTTTCTGGTCCTAAAGGAGGTTTCCTGGTCCTGATGGAGGTTTCCTGGTCCTGATGAAGGTTTCCTGGTCCTGATGGAGGTTTCCTGGTCCTGAAGGAGGTTTTCCTGGTCCTGATGGAGGTTTCCTGGTCCTGATGGAGGTTTCCTGGTCCTGATTAAGGTTTCCTGGTCCTGATGGAGGTTTCCTGGTCCTGATGGAGGTTTTCTGGTCCTGAAGGAGGTTTCCTGGTCCTGATGGAGGTTTCCTGGTCCTGATAAAGGTTTCCTGGTCCTAAAGGAGGTTTCCTGGTCCTGATGGAGGTTTCCTGGTCCTGATGGAGGTTTCCTGGTCCTGATAAAGGTTTTCTGGTCCTGATAAAGGTTTCCTGGTCCTGATGGAGGTTTTCCTGGTCCTGATGGAGGTTTCCTGGTCCTGATAAAGTTTTCCTGGTCCTGATGGAGGTTTCCTGGTCCTGATAAAGGTTTCCTGGTCCTGATGGAGGTTTCCTGGTCCTGATAAAGGTTTCCTGGTCCTGATGGAGGTTTTTTCTTCACGGTCTCCTCGTGCAGATGAAAGATGGCTTTCTGCTGCTTTGCTTCATCTTTATAAATCACTTCACACCAACATTTATCATGACCAGGACTGATGCGGATCAGATCTGGTTCCTCACGGCGACAGAGACCGTCTCACCCTCTCTGACGTGTGCTGTTCTGTGCCGGCCGGCCGACGCTGGTCAGGCTCCTCAGCAGGGCGGTGGGAATGATGGGAATGCTTCTGATTGGCTGGACGTCCACGGCGACGGCGGGACAGACGGACGTCCAGCTGATGGTGAACGCCGCGGCGTCAGACCGCTGCGAGCAGAACACGCCGGCTCTGATCTTCAAGAGCTGAGACAGATCCAGAGTCTGCCGGCTGCTCAGGAACTGCTGCAGCACCTGGAACACAAACACAGTTCACGTCTCTTTATTCCTTTTATTCTCTCCTGTTTTTCCTGTTTCCCCTTTAACTTTTTCTGTTTAGCTCCTGAACCAACTTCTTCACACAGAGATCTAACTCTTATTAAAGACACACAACAGAACTTTTAGCAGTTCCATCTTCATCGTCGTCTCTTCCTCTGGTAATATTTCCTTGCGTTTCTTTAACGAATCCAAAATAATGCGCGTTCAAAAAACACCTGCAGTGTTCATGTCTAGTTTACATCCGTTTGCTAGTAGGTGACGCAAACGGCCACAACGTAACGACATGAAATCCTTTAACATTGCAGATGGAAGAAGATGAAATCCCACAGCAGCGTGCAGCAGGTTTGCAGCAGGTTTAATGATACTGTTAAGTTTTTGTTCCTATGTTGCATAACTAACATAATAAACTGTAGTTTATTACATAACTCATGTTCAAAATAAAAAGGATGATGATTTTTATAAAAAAAAAAAACTAGGGCTGTGCAATAAATCAAAATTTGATTTAAATTTTTGTGTCAAACGATCTCCAAACCCCTATAATTGAGTTGAACTAATTTTTTTTCCATTTTTCTTTTCACAATTTCCGAAAGTTATTAAGTTAAAGTTAATTTCAGTGGCAATTTGTTCGGTGCCATTAACAGAAATATTAGAATTGGAATGTTCTCGCATTGCACTAAAGCTTAAAGTTTATTCTGGGATACTTTTGACATAAATAAGAATATTTATTTTATTCTTCAAATACAGAAAAACTGCAGAACAGCTGGAAACATTATTTATTTTAAATACATGTGTGTTTTTCTACATTTGTTGCATTAATGTAATGTTCAAAGTATATTTGTTTTGTTCCTTTAATGTTTTATACATTGCAAAACATCCGAATGGGTATATATTTATAGCCTATATTTTTTTTCAGTTTGAATGTTTTGCATAAATTATCAATTAAGTGTTGTTTGAAAGAAAAAGAAATGGTAAATAAATGTATTGTGTAACTAAAAATAATTGTGATTTCAATATTGATCAAAATAATTGTGATAATAATTTTCCGTAATCGAGCCATCCTGTAAGAAGCTTGACATTTAAAGGAAGTTTCCTGCTCAGGGTTTCTGTTAGTGCACCAGACTTTTCTCAGTAAAGTTAATAAAAGCAGCGCGTCGCGTCTGAGCTGCATCACCTTGAAGCTCTGACGAAGCTCAGCTTCTGATTGGACGACAGTTTCGGGCGTCATCTCCGACTGAACGGAGAACAAACAGGGAACCAGGACGTCTCCGGGCAGAGGAGCGGATGGAACCCGACCCGAAGCGCCGGCCTGATCCCGACCCGGATCGAACCGGTCTAGAGTGACCGTGACCCCCTCCTCATCTACATCACAGCAGACAGAGAACAAACAGCTGGGTTGAACATGACTGAAACGGACCAATCAGCTGTCAGGGTGACATGAGGTGACCTCTGACCTGAGTCGACGGACACATTTCCCAGGAAGAAGCAGGGGAGGCGGGGCTTGCTGCTGTGACGGGCATGACGCTGCGCCAGACGGAGAGCTTTTTCCAGCAGGACCAGCCGGGGTTTCCTGCACACGCACACACACACGCACACACACACACACGTGTCAGGACTGTAATGTTTTCAGATCAGACAGCTGAGAGGAAACATCAACATGAGATAAATTTTTGAACCTAAAACATCTTCTTTATTTATTTCAGCCACAGACGATCATTATTTTCTTCTTTTCAGACACACATAGAACTTTCTGCTCCCTTGTTGATCTTTGGCTGCTCCTGATTGGACGTTACCGTCAATTTAAGCTCTCTGATTGGTGGAAAGTGTGACGGGAAGTGTCTTCATCATCATGTCCGGGTCTAAATAAAGGTCTCTTAGCAACATAGCAGTGATGGTGATGTTTTTATGAATAAGATGGGATAAATAACGGTGTTATCATGGATCATTGTGGATTTACCAGATTGAGTCTCTGATAAACACATTTCGTTGCTGGATTATAAACCTCCTGGACAGGATAGAAATGCTGGAAAACGTCTGTAAATCACCGAAAGGGTAAACGACCCATCACAGAGTCACACGCTACCGTTCCTGAGACGCTGTTAATAAGTGTCAGCGCTGGGGGGGATCTGCGATAAAGTCAGTTTCCCATGCCAGCATCAGTCTGGGGCTCACGTTTTTTTATCAGGAACGTGCATCTCTTAGGATTCAAGGCACCAAGCTTGATTTAAATTAATCAAATCAATTATTAAATTGATTAACTTTAATAACAAATTAATAAATTAAATATAATAAATATTGTTATTATTAGTATTATTAATAACATTTTGTTATAAATTAATAGACTAATTAATTATCAATCATTAGCCTATTAATTATTTAAATTAATCAATTTTATTAATAAAATTAATTAATAAAATCAATTTATTAATCTAAATCTAGCTTGATTTAGATTTATTTTAGTTTCAGTGTACATTAGGGCTGCCACGATTAGCCGATTAATCGACTTAACGTCGACTCAAAATAGTCGGAAACTAATTTCATAGTCGACTAATCTGTTACTGTTTTTAAACTTTGTTTTTCCCTCTCAAACTGCCGCCGTACCTTCCACTGGCTTGTCCGCCTTTCTGTCCTTGGTGCACATGCGTAGTCGTAGCAGTCGTGTTCGGCTTTTCTTGAATTGCATACTGACATAAACAAACACCGCCAGTAAAAAGTTTAGACATGTTTTTCCATTTGATTCAATGAGGAAGTGTCTAAACTTTTGACTGGTTCTGTAAATATGCTGCAATTTTCACATGATCTGATTCGTCGAATGATCGCAGAAATAATCGGTGACTATTCGATTATTAAAATAACCGTTTGTGGCAGCTTTAGTGTACATGAAACTGATGAATCTGACAAATCCTACGTGTGACACAGCCCTCGGGCTTGCGACCGACAGGTACGCGTTTACCTGTGAGAACAAAGATGGAGGCGGAGCTTCTCTCCTGCAGGGCTGCTGTCCCACAGAGCCGATCTGGACTTGGGGAAACTCAGCTGAGTGAGGGAGTTCACCGAGGTCCTGAACAGCAAAAACAGACGACAAAGTCACGTCAGCGTGGATACAAGGATGAGGTCCTTCAAATCAAACTTTATTTATAAAGCCCTTTCATGCCGAAGCAGTGCAAAGTGCTTTACATTAAAAAAAAAAAATTAAAAAAAAAACGAACAAAAAAACATTTCTGAATCCAAGTGTAAAAACAAATGCAATACACACACATATATGAACATACTGTATGTGCTCGGCTGTCCAATCCCACTTCTTCACTACCGATACCAGCGCAAAAGGTCAAGTATTGGTATGCAGATCAATATTCTGCATATTGATCTGATAATTAATGGTATTCTTGGTTTATGTCAGTTATGTCTGTTTTATGGAGCCTCATCTCTAATAACTACGGTTTAAAAGGTAAATTAAATAAATCCGTAACAGTAAAAGCATTCCATTTATTTTTTACCAATGAGTATGATGAACTTTAAACTTACAAACATGATGATAAATAAAATAATTAAAAAAAAATTAAGACCTAGTCAGGAAGAATTGCTTGAAAGAAAAGCTGGAATGGATTTCCTGGATCTGCACATTTTGCTGCATTCTAATTCTCGTCTTTTAACCAATATCGGCCTGATATCCGATACTGGTATCGGAATGTGACAGCCCGAATACATGCACCTCAGCACATCTCAGACACAAAATCTATCTTTACATAAAAGATATTTTAAATTCACAATAGTAATTCAAATAACAAACTAACAATAAATAAAAATTTACAAAATTATAATTTAGTGAAATAAACTATTGCTTTTAAATTGTGGTTGAAAATAATAATAATAATTAAAAAAACAAACAAAACTGTTCCAGACACATAAGGGAACCTTTTCCATGAGCAGTGGGCCAAAATACCGGCCAACAGGTGCAGGCGTCTGATTGGACGTTACAGAAAACACCTGATTGCACTGATTGTCTCAAAGTGTTGCTCAACATTTTAGCTTCGGAGCCCCATCATGCTTTTTTACTCGTTTTATTTTTTGTGTGTTTATTTTTAATTTTTCTTTCAAACCACAATTCAAAATCGATGTCATGATTTTCCTAGAATTTTTATTTATTATCACTTTTGTCAATTTCATCTTATTTCACTGACCGCTGATTTTTTTCCTTATTTAATTTGAGGGTATGAATCATTTCAAGGACGACTGTAATCAAGCTCAACAGCAGCTTCATCCCTAACATAGATTAAAGAGGATGAGAGCTTTGCTCAAATACCCATCACCATCATGAAATTCCTCCCCACCCACCACATAATCTTTTGTCCTGCCTGGCATCAGGCAAGAGGTCCAGTGGTGTCCTTGAACGCAACATTCACTGAACTTTACAGATGCTGTCTGCACAGTTACAGCCATCTAGTCGCTTTAATTCAGTGTTTGCAACACCAGTTACATCATCACGCAGAGCATGCACAGCAAACAGAGCCAAGTCTCTGAAGTGTTATTTCCTTTTGCTGCTCATGTACACTTAATTTATGAATGAATTATATTCAATAACTTTATATCTGTGTTAATTTGTATTTTTTTTTTAAATAAGGCTTAAAGGTGCCATGACATCATATTTCCATTTTCTGGGGTTTTGGGGGTATAATATGATCTGTTGTGCACTGATGAGGCCATGTGAATGTCCAGAGTGAGAATCAAAGTTCCTGTTTATGGTCTGTCAGCTTTGTTTCTCTGTTCAGAAACGGTTGATTCAGACAGCAGCTTATCATTCTACGTAGTTCTATCATTCTATGTAATTCAATTGCTCCAATAAGAGCACACTATCAAACAAACAGCCCCCACTCGGCGGATTCAACTGCATGTGTGGAGCTGAGCTGAGCAGTCAGGTCTGGGTTTTTTATACAAATGGATTTAAAAGAAAACTTATGCAAAAAGTGACGTTTCTTTCTTCGGAGTATTTACATATGTAGTAATGTCAACTACATGAACCAGTTTTCACTGCTATGTCATCACTCCTTTAATGTTTATGTCACGTCTGATGCCTTAACTCACATAGCAAGGAATACATTCATTCATTCAACAGTATCAGATCAGTATCCCCTTATACGCTCAGCCCAGGTATCGGTGCATCTTTTAAACTTTGCATAAATTTGAATTAACATTTAAATAAATCCAAGTTTTGAATAAGCCTGCCACGATTAACAATAATCTTGTTAATTAAATTTCCTTTCTGGGATAAAGTATTCTTCATTTCATTTCTTTCATTTATCTAATTAATCAATTAATATTCACATTTATACTAGCCAACTACAACTCCTGTACAATCATTATACCTGCATCTCCTCCTCAGCTCTGATATAACGGCACAAACTGTTTATCTTCATTGCTTTTATTAAACTATTATAAAAAGACTGTGTTAGCATCTGAAAACATTAACCTTAATGATTTTGCAGCAAAGCAAAACACCACAGAATCACCAATCACACATCTCGGTTTGGGCTCAAATTTAAAAATGAAGCTAAATAATCTGATAGATTTTACAGTAAACTGATATAATAACGTTTAAAACCCCCCACTTATCTAACTCTGGTGGTGACAATTAGCAGGACTATTTGTTATTATTATTAGACTTTTTTAGTGGATTTGTTTGACAATAAACCGTTAATTAAAACTTGATTGCCAGAACAGCCCGAGCTTTGATGAGCATAAAGGTTGTGACACGACTTCTCGTATCTGGATCATTAAACAGCTCACTGTAGAAACCTGTTTGTTGGCATTTAACTCACCTTCCTCGAATATTCTCTGGGGTAAAAACCTCCTGGAAAACTCCGCTCGGCAGAGCCTGAAACTTGACCGGACAACTCATCTCTGTTCAGGCCGACAGAGAGGAGCTATTGTCGAACATAAACAACAACAGCGCTATCTTTGCTAACATTAGCTAGTCGTGTTAGCCTCCCGCGCGGACCATTTCAGTTGTTTTCACCTCACGAATAACCAAATTCACGTGTATTAAATGTTTGTTAAACATTTAATGACGCTTCTTTTAATTCTAATTCATTTTTCCGAATGTTGTCGATTAACATAACCAGAAAAGATGGAGGAAAACAGAAGTTAGCCGCAGTTTAATTATGGCGCTGTTTCCAGACTCCACTGGCGGGGCAACTCAGTCAGCCAATAGGAAGCGCCGCTGAGGTCAGACTGACCAATGGCGTTCCGTTTCCTCCTCTCGTGGGTTTCTTTCTTCTTTTTGTCAACGGCGGAACATAAATGATGCTCAACAGTGACTCCAGCAGGTAGGGATGGCCGATACCAAAATACAAGTAGTTTAGGATGCTTTTTCCATTGATATTGATACCGATACTTTATGTCCCTTAAAAGAAAATCACATGATTGTACAGTTTGCATTAATATCTTGAATGCAAGGACAATATTAGATATAAGTAAAACTTGAGAACAGAAGTAGCCTACTGGAAATTAAAACTTTTAAAACAAAAATAAATATATTGACGAGTAAATGAAACAAAAATAAGATGAAAAAAAATTTCTAGACTATCAAATAACTTAATTACAGGTTAAGATTATTCAAATTTATTTAGTGGAAAATGTTCGCATATAAAATGTAATAGTAATATTATAAATTTTACAAATCATAATGTGCAATAACCTGCATGACATTATATAACAAATAATGATACTAATGATAATAATAATAATAAAATGAAATAACCTGCATTAGATTGGTTGATTATTTGATTATTGTTGTACTGTTAGTTTTACATTTATGTATTGTTGTTACGTGTTATATTGTTTGAGAAAAAAGGAAAAGGAGAAAGATTATTATAATATTGAATTTCCCTTCTGGGATAAATAAAGTATTTTTCATTTAATTTAATTTCCTCCGTCAAGGAAGTAATGTTTTTGGTAGCGTTGGTTTGTCCGTCCATCCGTCTGTCTGTCAGCAACTTTACGGCAAATTTCTGGATGGATGGACCTGAAATTTTCACTAGCCATGTGCCTCAGTCCAAGGACGAACCCATTACATTTTGGTGGTGATCCGGATCACCTTCTGGAATGTTTAAAAGGACTCTTTATCATTGTGTGTCGCAAAGGCTGTTGATGAAGTGTGAGTGCCCCCTTGTGGCAGAAGTTTGCAGCTGCGCATGATGTCAGGATGCAGAAATGAAACTTATGAGCAGCAGAGAGCACGAGGAGAGAAGACTGTTGGACAGACCTTTAGCAGGCGAATATGGTGAACTGTGTGCTTCTGTGAAGAACTGGAAGTAACTAGTTGTATTTCTGCCTAAACAGGATGTTTATTAAGCTGGTTTGCTTATTCAACCAACGCCTAAACAGTCTTACATCAATATCACCCTGATAGGTCAAATTTTTAGAATTGTTCCATATAACTCCGTACAAATGGCCCGAGTGTTTGGTAAAACATTACAAGAAAGGATCTCAGTGAGTAGAATGATTCGAAAGTTGATCCAGGTCCAGATAAAATTCCAGATATGATCCAGAACTAGGGATGTACGATATCATCGGCCTACCGATATTATCGGCTGATATTGGCATTAAAATGTGATATCGGAAAATATCACATTTTATCGGCAGATTTTGGTATTAAAATCTCCCGAGATGTCGTTGCTCTGTAACGAAATCTCACAATGAAATCTCGCGAGATCTTGTTCCATTAGCAGCGGTCCAGCATGAATAAAAGTCCCTAGCTGTGTTCGAAATTGCTCCCTATCACGGATGTAGTGCTCTATATAGTGAGCACGCTACTTTGTAGTGCTGTTCGAATTCTGTTCACTACTTTTCATCCACTACATCGTCCACTATAAAATACCCACAATGAACTGCAAATGTAAGTGTACAAGCGATGTACCCTACATTTTACTCCCGTATAGTAAAATGTAGGGTGTTTGGTGATCTCCGTGTTTGGAGCAAATGGCGAAGCAGCTTAAATGTAAGAAACATTAAAGTACCAACATCTGCTTTAGCAGTATTGTTGTGTAGCTTTTAACAAAAATGGTATTTCTTCGTAGCAGGAAAGAGGTCTATTGTTCATAACTGTTGGCTACCGCAACTGCACATCTAAAAAAAAACACCCAAAAAAAACTGTATTGAAGTTTCGCTACTGCACGTCGCAGTGCATTTACCGACATCACCCCATGTAGTGTCCAAAATCTCCTCCCGTCGTTCCCTATATAGTGTACATGATATAGTGGACTACATCATATACACTAGGGAACACGGAGTAAGTGGATGATTTTGAACATAGCTCCTGTTATCCTGGAAGAACTTAATATCCCAGCATTCCTTTCAGAGTCATGTGACTACGGTGCAGCTGCTGCTGCTACAGACTGACTTGCTTTGAAGCTGCTGATAATATCTCTGGTTTTAAGTTGTTGGTTAAGTTACCAAGTTGTAGAAACATTAGAATTAGCCACATGTTGGCTAATACCTGCTAGTATCTGATATGGCAGCCAGATATCCAACACGAACTCCTCTGGTTTTTAAAGAAGGCCATGAAATATTTGCAGCTCTGGACGACTTTTATTTTGCTAAATTGAGGCAAAAATGGCTCTTTGGACTGTAAAGGTTGCAGACCCCTGGTGTAGAGGAACGGGCATCCCACCGCAGCGTGTGGCCGAGTGAATGAGGAGGTACCAGGATGCTGCAGCCATCTCTGCTTCTTCCTCGTGATGCTGAGGCTGATAAATTACCAACATGTCTGGTTCTTTACTCTGCCATCATTCAGTCCAGTAAACAAGAGTCAACAGCAGAATCAGCTGATTGGCGTTGACAGAGTTTCAGCCATCAGCCCTGCTGCTCCTATATGATGTATTTTAACAATAAAGAAATAATACACTAATCTAAATTTTCCTTACTTTTTCTGTTAAATTTGTATAAAATAAACTCATTCTGGAAAAATAACACAGAGAAATAATCACCAGTTCTTTAACTTTTAGCTCCATAATGACCAAACAACCAATCATTTTTCAAAGCCAGCAGCTGCTCATCTACGTCATATTTTAACCAGGATGTAAAACACAAAATAACATGAAACTAAACTTTGCGTGGCTGCTGAATTATTTGTGTGCTGAGTCATGTTGCAGCAGTGAGTCATTTCCTGAAAAGCAACACAGAGGAATTATTTATCAGCATGTTACATGACACGAGTCAGAAACCAGCCGCTGAGTGTTAAACTGATGCAATGGATCGCTTTTTCTGCACTTTTATCGGGGTAATTTAATTAATCATCTGTCTTTTTGTCTCTGGTAGACTTACAGAATGGACCAGCCAGGAGTTGCTATGTTTTGTTTTTTTAAATATTTTCTCTAACCTCAAGTCTTCAATAAGTTTTAGCTATTGCTCTGACAATACAAGATGTAAATTTGACATATTCGAGAAAAGAGTTTTTTATTTCTATTGATCAACACAGAAAGATTAATACAGATGATTAACCGTTATGAAATTCCCAACGATTAGTAATACTATTTCAAATTCTAATTATTGGTAAATTACAGCACTTGGAAGAACTCACTGTTATGTGTCTTATTTCCTGGAAAAGCAGCAGCAGTCACAGTTTGGATTATCTAATTTATGAAAACATGGAGGAAAGCAACAAAGGCGCTCACAAGGACAGTAGGGTATTTCAATAATACCGCGATAACAATGATAACCGTGATCATTTTGGTCACAATAACCGTGATATGACATTTTCATATCGTTACATCACTAGTTGGTTACTCACCTTAGTAAATCTTATTTTATTTGATACATGTGCATTTGATACTTTATTTATACTTTTTCTAGCCTCTCTTCTAGCCTCTGCTTTTCTCTGTTTAAATTTCTTTTTCAGTTTATTTTTATTATTATTATTATTTATAATTCAATCATTTGTATTTATAATTTAATTATTTATTTACTCATTGTGAACTCGCATCTTTCCCTGATGAAGTAAAGCTGGGGTTTCGGGGCGTTTCAGACTTGTAAGCTTATTTGTTTTGTCGGGACAACGCCCACTTGTTCAGCGTAAAAGCTCCGTTTTCCTAGTTGGAGGTGTGCATCTTTCCAAATACACAATCTTTGATCGCTGGAATCTCAAGCCTTTGTTGTTACCCTCCAGCCAATCATCGTCCGACTCTAGAAAGAAACACCCACAAATCCAGCGAGCTGTCCAATCACAGAACGCCTCCAGCAGGAGGCCATTTTGTTGGTTTATAATCGGCGGATGGAGCATCCTGCTGGCCGCTGGCTGGAACCTGTTGCTCCGTAGTTCCGTGTTGTGCAATGGACGGGTGAGTTATTCCATCGTTTTACGTCCACACTCCACTGAAACGTTGTTCCTGAGTGTTTAATCTACACGTGAGAGCTGCGACCTGAACCTGTGAGCAGGAGATGTTTGTTCCAGATATGATGTGGCTTTGTTGTTGTTGCACGGTTGTCGGTAAAGTTGTGTTTGTGTAAGAGCAGGAAGCGGAGCTAGCCGAGTTAGCAACACGTTAGCCTCGGAACGGGCCATTATCTGTGGGAACAACTCCAATTACACAACCTGGCCGTTAAACGTTGCGTCTGTTACCTGAGAAAACACGTCTATTAACCGTAAAGTACAACTTTTAAAAAATCCGCTGAATGATTTACATAAATAAGTTGTTAGACGAGTCGCTAAGCAGCAAAATAACTTCCAGTTCAGCTCGCGGCTCAGTTTTTCTCACGCCCACCGAGACTCGAAAGTTCGGGTTTAGTTGCAAATTAGAATACCATGGTGAAGTCTAATCTAAGCCGAATGAAAGATTAATTTACGAGGATCATTTTAATGTGTTTATAATCTTGCTTTGAATGATTTGGTGTTTGATGTGAAGAAAAATGTTTTAAATGCCAAGATTTCAAAAGGAGTTCTGCTGGAGAGGCTGAGGTATAAAACGGAAGTAACAAAATGAATTGAATCCACATTTTGCTTGAGATCCATTTGTTCTAGCATTTTCCTTTTCCCTTTCATCAAAATAGAATATTTAATGAGTTTTTTCTGTTTGGACTTGATGATGGGCACCAGATGATTTATTATAATCTGCAGTCATGTTGAGACATGCTTTGCTTGCACATTTATAGATATGAAAAAACCCTTTTAATGGCACTTTTACATGTTTCTTTTTTTAAGTGTTGTTTGCAGTTTTATCTAACTAGTTCTTACCACTTATTTAAATTAAACCCAGACCCTAGCTTAAACTGAATGTGGATTAATCTGCTTTAGATGAGCAGCATTTTCATTAATGTTGTCTAAACTTAATATTTTAAGTATTTTGCAGACATAATGTAACTCTGTTTCACCTTCAAAAGCTTGTTGGCAAAGTCAAAAACATCAAAAGCTTCTTTTGATGCTGTCTCAACTATTGAATGGGAAACAAAAGGCTTATTTTCCATTGATGAAAGTGTTTTTAAGAGTGAGGCTTTATTCTGTAAGTGTGTTATCAGTTTGTTGAGCTTCTCTGGGAGGTTGTGTCTCTGCCATGTCCTTTTCAAGTACAATAGATACGACTGAAGGTGAAGTCAGGAGACTTTTGTGTTCATTCTGTGAATATTTGTGCTTCGTCAGGACTCATGCATGCCCTGAGGGGGTCTTCCTCCTGCTGGTTTATGATCTGTGTCAGCTTCACCTCGACCAGCCGGTTTGTCGCTCGCTCTAGGCCGGGCTTTAGTGTGAGAGGGACATTTTGTTCTTGGTTATTCTCAAATGTAAAGAATTAAAGTAGATGAGTTTGTCTGTTGTTGTCTGGCAGTGCTTTATCTGATGCTTTTTGATAAAGTTTAAAAGAACAGAGCTGAGTTTAAACTTATGTAACACCAGTTTGTTCAATTAAATGACCCTTAAATCTGGGACATTACAGATAAACAATCAAGTGTTTTTTCAGTGGCTGAACCATGTAACACGTGTGGACGACATTCTGGGTCTGCAGCTGTCAAAACTGGCCAAATTAAAGACATGAAGCCGTTTTTATGATGTTGATTCATAACTAGGCAGCTTGTTGCAAACAGAGACGTGTTATTTTGTTGTTTTTTTGTTTTTATTTCAGCATAAACAAGCTCATATGCGTGTCTGGAGCTGTAGTTAACTGGTTACCATGGTGAATGTGGCTGGGTTGGGGATTCTGTGTCGTTGTGCAGTTGTGGATGAATAAGTCGGTGGTTTCAGGTGAATCTGCACCTGATATCCTGTCAGTGACCAGGTCTGCTGGCCGGCATCGTGTTTGTACATCAAAACTTGATGGATACTGTGTGTGTGTGTGTGTGTGTGTGTGCGTGTGTGTCCTGTACTTGCTACATTGTGAGGACCGTTTTGCATGTTTAACCAACAAAGTGAAGACATTTTGTCTGGTCCTCGCTAAAAAGAATCCTAAGAAAAACCCATTTTTGAGGATCAACATTTGGTTTTAGAGTTTAGGTTAATTAGATTTTGGTTAAGTTTAGGCAGTCAGTTGTGAGGGTTAGGGGATAGGGAATGCATCATGTCAGTGAATGTCCTCACAAAGATAGAAGTACGAGGATGTGTGTGTGTCTTTAATTTACATACAGAGCCAGTGAAACGTGGAAACACCTTCCCATTCCCCAGTCCAAGAACACATGTTGGTAGCTGGTGTGTTTGCATTAGGGATCAACTGATACAGATTTTTTAAAGCCAATACCAGTATTTTGTCATCAGCCGATGGCCGATACAGCCTGCCGATATTTGGGGCGATACTGCATTTGACTCCCAAATGAATAATGAAAATGACAAGTATGGATGCACAATATTGAAATGTTGGCCGATATTGCCGATATTTTAAAAGTCATGCGGCCGATAACTGACATCAATAACGATGTTAAAGCTGAAAAAATTAGGCAGTCATTGCAAATAGCAGTTTTCTTATCCATTTCCGACACTTTGAAAAATAGGGGTGGGGAAAAAAATCTCGATACACTGGAATATTGCGATATTTTCATATGCCAATATCAAATCGATGTTTAAAAACACATTATCAATCTATTTTACTCTCAAAATCTCGAGAAATTTAATCGTTCAGTTAAGTCGCGATATTTCGAGAAGTCTAACAAGATTTCGTTTGTAAAATAGATTGATACTGTGTTTTTAATTGTCAATATGATATCAGCATATAAAAATATTTAGTTAGTAGTTAGGTTAGTTTATTGTAGGGCTGGGAAGAAATATCGATACACTGAAATATCACGATATTTTCATATGCTGATATATAGATATTTTAAAAATGTGGTATCGATCTATTTTACTAATGAAATTTAGCAAGGTTTCGTCGTTCAGTCAAGAAAGGGTACCCGCGAGTTTCACCATTATCTTACGAAATCTCGCAAGACCTCACGAGATTTCGTTGGTAAAATAGATCAATAATCGACATTGATTCATTTTACCAACGAAATCACGAGAAAATCACAATGTCACAAGATTTCTTGACTGAACAACGAAATCTCACTTTTTTTTTCGTGAAATCTCGTGAGATTTCGTAAGACAACGATGAAATCTTGTGAGATTTCGTTGGTACAATAGATCAATATTGCATTTTTAAATATCTAAATGAAATCTGCACATGAAAATATTGCGATATTTCAGTGTATCAATATTTTTTCCCAGCCCTAGTTTATTGTGATCTGGTTTTCTATCCAGCACCAGCTTAAACTGGTTTAACCCTCTGAGGACGAGGGGTATACATGGTGGTTTTACACTACTTTTGTTTTTACCTTTTTATATTTCGCTTTTAAAGCAGTCAACCTCACCAGTGAGATTTTACAGTTATTTTTTCATTTTGTCACACCTTAGAATGCAAATATAAGTAGTTTAAAAAATTTTTGGAAAAATTGGCCATCGAAAGAGGGATGAAAAAAAAATTACATCATTCGGTGCAGGGTCGTCCCGAAACGAGAGAAGTGTACCGATCAGTTCGACACAAACACGCCGTTACAGCCTTAGTATTAGGGCTGGGGAAAAAAATCGATACACTGAAATATCACGATATTTTCTTATGCTGATATCATATCAATATATAAAAATGTGGGATCGATCTATTTTACTAATAAAATCTTGCGAGATTTCGTTGTTCAGTCAAGAAATCTCCCCGGTTCGTTGCAAAATCTTGCGAGATTTCACTGTTATCTTACGAAATCTCGCGAGATTTCATAAGTAAAATAGATCAACATTGCATTTTTGAATCTCTATATGAAATCTGCATATGAAAATAACGCCATATTTCAGTGTACCGATTTTTTTTCCCCAGCCCTACTTAGTTTTTCTTGGGATGCGCGATAATTATCGGGCCGATAACAGGAAATTATGACGTCATTCAGATAAGTCTGATATCATGACGACTTACCCTGATTTGAAAATCCCACTTTTATGCTTTTCTCGCTTAACTCTTTAACGCCTGACTTTATTTACAATTAAAAGTAATATAAAGTTAGAAATAGGGGGAAAGATTTCAATTAAAGCCCGGCAGTTAAATATGAAATAAATAATGGATACTTAAAATGAATTATGAGTAAAATATTGATCTGAGGTTGAAGTTTAACGGTGCTGTCGTGCTGGAACGATGACGTGACGCCGCTGCAGCTGCGTCTGCATTGATCCTGTAGCTGAACATAAACATGATGCATGTATTTGTTGTGAGGCTGGAAGCATGCGGGACCCTGCAGGAGGTCCTGCAGGTCTCCGGGAGCTGGTTCGCTGCAGCCCTGCTTTGTCTGGAGCCCTTTAACCGTCTGTGGGTCTGTCTGCTGCTGGGTTTCTCTCGGCTTCTCCTCCATCTCCATGCAGCATCTCCTTTTTATTTTCTCCTGTTTGTTTCTTTTTGGCTGTTGTTTTTGAGTTTTTCTCCCTGCTGCTTCTAACGCGCTGTCTTTTCTTCACAGCAGTGTCCACCACGATATAACAGTTGGTACAAAGGTAGGCATCTCTGCTTCTTCCTCCTCCTCTTCCTCCCTCCGACTGGTTTGTTTGCTTTGTTTGCTGCTGTGACCATCGCTGAGTGTCTGTCTGGATGGAGATGCCGCCATCTGGGAACAATCCCCAGCTTCTCTGTAATTACTGCTCTGTTTCTCTGCTGAAGGCTCGAACTCCAGCGCTTATTTGCCTTTTAATCACATTCCACAACAAGTCTGCGGATAATCAGATTACTCAACAACATTTAACCCGTAAAACTGCCCTAGATCGCTGGCGACCCCAAACACTGTTGCTCACCTTTTAGGTGTTTTACGGGGAGTTTCCCGGACATTTATATCTCGTCCAGGAGGTTTAAAATCCAGCCATCACTGTCACTGCCATGTTGCTAAGATGATGATGAGAAGTCACTTCCTGTCAAACTTTCCACCAATCAGAGAGCTTAGATTGATGGTAATGTCCAATCAGGAGCAGCCAAAGTGCTGACTGGGATTAAAGGTTCTGATGCTGACTGGGATTAAAGGTTCTAGATGCTGACTGGGATTAAAGGTTCCGGATGCTGACTGGGATTAAAGGTTCCGGGTGCTGACTGGGATGAAAGGTTCCAGATGCTGACGGGATTAAAGGTTCTAGATGCTGACTGGGATTGAAGGTTCTAGATGCTGACTGGGATTAAAGGTTCCGGATGCTGCCTGGGATTAAAGGTTCTGATGCTGACTGGGATTAAAGGTTCTGATGCTGACTGGGATTAAAGGTTCTGATGCTGACTGGATAAAGGTTCCGGATGCTGACTGGGATTAAAGGTTCTGATGCTGACTGGGATTAAAGTCTAGATGCTGACTGGGACAAAGGTTCTGGGTGCTGACTGGGATTAAAGGTTCTAGATGCTGACTGGGATTAAAGGTTCTGGGTGCTGACTGGGATTAAAGGTTCTGGGTGCTGACTGGGATTAAAGGTTCCGGATGCTGACTGGGATTAAAGGTTCTGGGTGCTGACTGGGATGAAAGGTTCCAGATGCTGACTGGGATTAAAGGTTTTAGATGCTGACTGGGATTAAAGGTTCTGGATGCAGACTTGGATTAAAGGTTGTGGATGCTGGCTGGGATTAAAGGTTCTAGATGCTGACTGGGATTAAAGGTTCTGATGCTGACTGGGATTAAAGGTTCTGATGCTGACTGGGATTAAAGGTTCCGGATGCCGACTGGGATTAAAGGTTGTGGATGCTGACTGGGATTAAAGGTTCTGATGCTGACTGGGATTAAAGGTTCTAGATGCTGACTGGGATTAAAGGTTCTGGATGCTGACTGGGATTAAAGGTTCTAGATGCTGACTGGGATTAAAGGTTCTGGGTGCTGACTGGGATTAAAGGTTCTGGGTGCTGACTGGGATTAAAGGTTCTGGATGCTGACTGGGATTAAAGGTTCTGATGCTGACTGGGATTAAAGGTTCTAGATGCTGACTGGGATTAAAGGTTCCGGATGCTGACTGGGATTAAAGGTTCTAGATGCTGACGGGGATTAAAGGTTCTGGATGCTGACTGGGATTAAAGGTTCTAGATGCTGACTGGGATTAAAGGTTCTGGATGCTGACTGGGATTAAAGGTTCTGGGTGCTGACTGGGATTAAAGGTTCTGGATGCTGACTGGGATTAAAGGTTCTGATGCTGACTGGGAATAAAGGTTCTGGATACTGACTGGGATTAAAGGTTCTGATGCTGACTGGGATTAAAGGTTCTGGATACTGACTGGGATTAAAGGTTCTGGGTGCTGACTGGGATTAAAGGTTCTGGATGCTGACTGGGATTAAAGGTTCTGGGTGCTGACTGGGATTAAAGGTTCTAGATGCTGACTGGGATTAAAGGTTCTGGGTGCTGACTGGGATTAAAGGTTCTAGATGCTGACTGGGATTAAAGGTTCTGGGTGCTGACTGGGATTAAAGGTTCTAGATACTGACTGGGATTAAAGGTTCTGGATGGTGACTGGGATTAAAGGTTCTAGATGCTGACTGGGATTAAAGGTTCTAGATGCTGACTGGGATTAAAGGTTCTAGACGCTGACGGGGAAAAGGTTCTAGACGCTGACGGGATTAAAGGTTCTAGATGCTGACGGGGATTAAAGGTTCTAGATGCTGACTGGGATTAAAGGTTCTAGACGCTGACGGGGATTAAAGGTTCTGGTGCTACTGGGATTAAAGGTTCTAGATGCTGACTGGGATTAAAGGTTCTAGATGCTGACTGGGATTAAAGGTTCTAGATGCTGACTGGGATTAAAGGTTCTAGATGCTGACTGGGATTAAAGGTTCTAGATGCTGACTAGAGTTTCAGTTCTTAGAAACCATCCTGAACATCAGTCCATCTCTCAGTGAGTTTTTCAGGGTTCCAACAGTCGCAGGAAACCTGGAAAACTCATGAAATCATTGATCGGTGCCTCATGAATAATCCCGGTGATGACTGGGTTCGTAGCCGCCTGCGATCGCTGAGACAGCAGGTGCATTTTCTTTGTTTATGTGAATGTTGCGTCGCATTTCTCTCTGCATGGAAGGAAATGAATGCAGCTGTTGAGGAAAACACTGCAGTGACATTTCTCCTTCTGTAAGTTTGTGCATGTGCTGTGTGCAGCCTTTTCAGCCGTACTTTGATGTAATAACTCCTGCATCCGAGCCTCATAGAGATCAAATATGTCTCTTACAAAAGAGTCTTTGTTGCAGCCACTTTCAAGTTTATGGCAGCAGCTTCAGAAACAGCCGAGTTCTCCGCAAACTGCTGCTCAGAGATGCAGATGAGTTCAATCAGCAGCTAGTTCAGCAGATTCTGGATGTTAGGAAGCAACGTTGGGGAGGTTGTTAGCTACTGAAGGCTAGTTGCAAGCAAAGATGTGCTAATAACCATCAGTCAGAGGTAGCATTTAGCCCTGTTAGCGGAAGCATGCTAGTTGCTAGGATTGTCTATTACCCAGTTGATGATTTGACATGTAGTGTAGCATCAGGTCTGTGATGTAAAATATAGGCGTATTCACCAAAAGTCCAGAATCCCAGTTAACGGTTTTGCTGTTTGCAGTGTTTTCCTCCACTTTTTCCAGCTTCAAGATAAAATTACATCACAAAAGAAAAAAAAAAGATCCGCCACAGAAGAGCTGGACGTGGTTTTCTGGAGGTTTTTGTCCACGACAGAAAATTTTCAAAGGGGTTGAAAATTTCAACCGATACTGATAACCGATAACTTTATGCTTCTCGTGGCCGATACATATACCGATATTAAAGCTGAAAATGATGTAAAATTCATTCCTGCTGCATAGGGCTGGACAATTAATCGAATTTAATCGTGATTTCAATTTGCCTTTTCACAATTATAACCTGAATCAAACAAATTACACTAGACAAAGCACGCAGAGCACAGGCAGTTCATTTTTATTCTATTATTATTTTTAATATACTTATTTCCTCCTTTACTTTCTAATTTATTTTCGAATTTTTATCAAGTAGATGTGCAATAAACACTTTTATAAAACATAACGTGAATAACGTATTCAATATCAGCAACAAATTTTTCCCGCCAGCCCACTGCTGCAGATCCAGTAGTTGCTCAAGACATCATAATGTTGCATGGGGGGGCGTGGCCTAACGTTCCCATGCCCCACGCATTTAAAAAAGAAGAAAAACTCACTAAAAACATGCAGTCAGCTAAATCTGGCATATTTAGAAGTTTCTTTCTTTGTTTATAAGCTATGTCCCTATCAAATAGACAAAATTGTAAAAGATCATCGACAGATATGGGGCTGATTTAGCAGGTTTTGTTAAGGTTGGTATTCACCTTTAAAGCTAATATTGTCCAGTACCAATATCGGACTGATGACATCGTGCTAAAGTTTAGCATGTTAAATCCTCATTTACTATATCACAGCGGCATCTGAGGACAAGTTTCCACCTCCGATGAAATCTCACAATGATACTTTTATTTTGATACCAAGCGGGTTTGCAGTTTTTAATTGTAGAGAAATATTGACACCAAACGAACACGTATGAAATATTAGAACAGATTTAAAATGTTTCTAAACGGTGTAAACGTAACTATATATAGATAAAAAAGCAACTTTATATAAATAACTGTAAATACAACCCAGGGCTGGACGATAATTCAATATCGATATATATCGATCGATGGAGGTTTTTTCAATAGAAGAAAAAGAAGGTCGATAAAAGTTTGAGATAGAAACAGTTTTCCGCTGTAGCCTATCGGGTATCACGATATTACAGTCACTCCTTCTGCCAAACCAATCACAAACGCAGACCCAGGCAAACCAAATTGGAATTCAGTGTTAGTGTGATCTTTATTACAAGGGCTGGGAAAAAATCTCGATACACTTAAATATCGCAATATTTTCATATACAGATGTCATATTGATATTTTTAAAACATGATATTGATTTATTTAACCAACGAAATATCGCAAGATTTCCGTTCTCTGACAAAATGTCATGAGATTTCACAAAAACCTGTGAGATTTCGTAATAGAACAACAAAATCTTTCATTGGCATGATTTCATGGTAAATATTTAATTGGTAAAATAGATCATTACCGCGTTTTTAAATATCAATATGATATCAGCATGTGTATTGCGATATTTCAGTGTATTGATATTTTTCCCAGCCCTATTTATTGCTGTATAAGTAGGTCATTCAGCAAAAGCTTAAATGGCCAGGGCTGCACCTAAAATGGCTTTTAATTTGATAATGGCTTTTTTTCTTTCTTATTTTTGATAAATATCTATCGATCAATACAGATTTTTTTTATCGATAATCTTTTTTTTTCTATATCGTCCAGCTCTAATACAACCTGATAAAATGAATTCATCATTTTTATCGTGAGATGACAAACATTACCGTGGGGAATTTCTTTGACGATATATCGCACACGATAACATATCGCCCATCCCCCACCCTGCAGTGCTGTGGCACTTCCCAGTTATTTTTTTTTATCCCTTTTTCTTGTCTTGTTTTTATTATTTCTCTGTTTTGTGCATTTGTGTACTTTTTATGACTGAATTGTGAAGATTGATTGATTGAAACCTCCGCATTGCTATTGCAAACGAACATTCAACTTCAGATTAAATGTTTAAATATCAGCTGTAAAAGAGGATAAATGAGCTGCTATGATACGTGATGACGACGTTCTGCGTCCGATTCAGCCGTGAAACTCTGTGATCTCAGGTCTGTGATGAAGTGCGCTCTGATTGGAGGAGCTGCTTCATCATCACGTCTGCAGCTCTGCTCGCATTCCTCAGCTGGTAATCACGGTCCGTCCGTGTGCGTCCAGATTGATGAGCAGCGCCAGATTCAGGACAGAAACAAGGATCTGGACCCGGACCACAGAAAGGGCGGATCAGAGAGCAGGAAGGGATAAAGGGGGGGGGGGGGGGGTGCCCTCATGATCACAGCTCTCGTGTTTCCTCCTTTGGCCTCGGGCGAGTCATTTGAAACCACGCTGACCGCTCACACCGGGTCCAGTTAGAGAGGAAGCTCAGACCCAGACGGGCTTTTAAATGAAATGGATTTAAGTAGAAGTCTGAAAGCACCCAGGAGTCCTCTGATCCGTAAAGAAGAAGAAGAAGAAGAATCAGGTTTCCTGACAGAAATGTGACAGAAGTCACGCAGCGGTTTGGTTGGACAACATGAAGCAAACCCGGGAAATCCCTTCCTCATCTTCCTCCACGGTTTGAATTTAAAGCATGAAATCGTACAAGCAGGTGTAACAAAGCTGCCGTGCCCCAAAAATATTCCTGGAAAGAAGAATTAGAATTTAAAACCACTAACAGAAAATTAGAGCTTAAATCTGTCAAATCCAAGTATTTCCTAATGCAACTTTTTCTGTTGCAGCAGCAGAACAAGCACATGAAGAAGACTCTTTAAAAGCGGACTCATTTTTATTTGAGTTGTTTAGAGCAGCACACAAAACGAGCTTTTAATCCAGCTGTTATTCTGGTTACTGCCGTCTGGAGTTGTTCAGGTTTATGTCGCAGTAAACCACACTGCTTTGCTTCTTTAGTCATTCAGGATCAATCAGGGCTGGGCGATATGGACCAGATATCATATCACAATATATTTATTTTAGATGACGATATAAACCGGTATTTTTACCCTAATTTGTCTGAAAGTTTCATTTCTTATCAAACACCTGTTTTTTTTTTTTAGTATTGAAACGTGTTTAGCATAAAGGTATCGTTCCACTGCAGTGATTGAACTGACAAAACACTGGTTAGAAATTTTTGTTAAATCCAAGTAATTAAAGATAGATGCTGGTTTTTATGATTTCTTTGTAAAAGTGTTGGGAAGTATTGTCTTCTAGACAGTTTGAATAATAGGGGTGGGAAAAATATCCATACACTGAAATATTCCAATATTTTCATATGCCGATACTATGGTTGGGGAAGAAATATTGATACACTGAAATATCGTAATATTTTCATATGCTGATATCACATTGATATTTAAAAATGCAATATTGATCCATTTTACCAAAGAAATCTCCAGAAACTTCATCGTTCAGTCACGAAATCTTGCGTTTTTTCATGAAATCTCGCAAAATTTTGTTGGTAAAATGGTTTGATATCGCATTTTTTAATACATATATGAAATCTGCATATAAAAATATCGCAATATTTCAATGTAGTGATATTTTTTCCCAGCCCTACCAAATACCTTTTCTATATTTAAAAACGCGGTTTCGATCTTTTTCACTAATGAAATCTCGTGAGATATCATTTTGTTTTGAAATCTCGAGATTTCACAAAATACCAGGGCTAGGTAAAAATATTGATACACCTGAAATATTGCGATATTTTCATATGCAGATCTCATATAGATATTTAGAAATGCAATATTGATCTGTTTTACCTGCAAAATCTTGCGAGATTTCATCAGTATCTTACGAATTATCAAGAGATTTCAAGAAAAAACGTGAGATTTTGTCGTTCGGTCACAAAATCTCGTGACTTCGTGATTTCTCGTGATTTAGTTGGTAAAATGGATCATCATCGCATTTAAATACCAATATGGTATCAGCATATGAAAATATCAAGATATTTCAGTGTATCGATATTTTTCCCAGCCCTACGATATACCATGAGATTTCATCGTTCTGTTACAAAATCTTGCGGTATTTCGTGAAATCTCATGAGATTTTGTAACAAAACAATGATATCTCACAAGATTCTCACATTAGTAAAAAAAGATCGATACTGCGTTTTTGAATATCTATATTTTTTCCCACTCCTATTAAATAATCAGGTACCCCTTTGTAGTCCGTCCAGTCCACCCGGGTCATTACGAAAAAAAAAGAAAAAAATTTGCACAACTAATACCACATATAACGATCTGTATAAATATCACATATCTCTCGTGTAAATATCTTATCGCGATATCATATCAGTATATTACACATCCTGAGGATTTAAGATGGAGTTCTTACTGGTTGCTGGTCTGAGCAGCTCAGGTGGACGGAGAGATCCCACCTTTGACCCCTGAGAAACGTTTGGTTGTAGGTCTCTGATTTCTGTCTTTCAGAATGATGACATGTTCCCGGGTCTGTAGTGGAGGATGTCTGACCTCTCAGCGTGTTGTCTGCAGCTTCACCTGAGCTGGAACCATCAGGTGGTGCGTCCGATCAGCTGGTGGCCTCAGACCATCGGTTTATGACTCCTCTCCTCCTCATAGCACACATTAAAGGGAAACGGAATACGGCGCACGCGTTAGCCGTGAGTTGATTCCGCCTATACCCCCCCTCCATCCTCTTCCGCTGCCCCTCACTTTATAAGTTACTGTTTATGTCGATTTATATTACCTTTTTTATCTAACTCCTTAATTTCCCCTTTTTTTCTTTGTGGATTTTTTTGTTTCTTCTATTTCTTCCTTTTTTTTTTCCTTTTCCTTCTCCCTCCCTCTATCCCTCTATCTCCTCCCTTTCCTCTCTCCCTCTCTCCTTTCCCCCCTTCCCCTTTTATTTTTCCCCAGTATCCCCTGTGTTATGTGATATTCCCTTCTCCTATTTTATTTTTTTTTTTTTTTTTTAATTTTTTTTTTTTTTTTTTTTCTTTCTTTTCCCCCCCCCCCTTATTTTTTTTTTTTTTTTTTTTTTTAAATTTTTCCTTTTCACCTTTAAATGATTGTCCACTAAAATCACTGATGAAAAATAAAGAATAATAATTTAAAAAAACAGGGAGAAACTACTAAATAATAAAAAAAAAAAAACAGGAACGGTACACCAAATTACATTTTTAAATAGTTCAAATTCACAAGATAACATGAAAATACAGCTAAAAAGGATTATTGAATAAAAAAGTTGTCAACTGTCTTCTGATTGGATGAACTGATGAGTGGGTGAATGAGAGGAAGGTGTTATAGATTTTAAAACACCATATAAAAGACTAAAGTTTTTTTATTATCATTGAGAAATGTTGTTTGTCAGCTTTTTTTTCTTATCCATCCTTACTTGGAAAGACTGCCTTTTGTGGATGCTCCTTTTATACCTAGTCCTGACACCCTCACCTGTCACTGCATCAAAAATTGGATGCATTTTCTTATAAATAAATGTTAGACTCCAGCCTGACTGGATCTTAGGTGGAAAGCTGACGTTCTGTCTTCGTGCTTCACAGAAAAGCTTTGTTTCAGTTCGTGTTTGCAGCTGCAGCAGCAGATCCTCGGTTGCTACATGTGGATGAGCAGAGTTGTGGTTTAGTTTTTGACACACTGTTAGCAGAGTCGGTCGGTCTCTCCAAACTGGACGCCGCTGGTCTTTTGTGTTGGTGCACAGCCTAAAGGGAGGAGTCCGGCTGTCGGTCAGCAGCTGTCAGACAGCAGACAGAGATGGAGATGGAGATAGGGAGGGTCAGCGTGGAGCAGCGCTCAGGTTTCTGCGCTTTTTATTATTCATGGGAGGATCAGTAAGAAGATCTGAGCTGCTTTGTGCAGATAACGTCTGCTCGGGTTCCTCCGGGAGAGACGCAGCAGTGGCAGCAGCTAAACATGCTTAAAGCAAATCTATGGAAATGCATCATGAATAAATATGAGCGGTTTCTCTGCAGCGCCCCCTCCTGCACCATCACTGCATCTACAGTCTGTTTACAGCTGCTACAGCTTTGAAAATGAGCAAATTTGACTCATTACCACGTTTATTAGGTCTTTTTTGTGTGCATCATTGATCAGAAAGCTTGAAGTTTCAGCAAAACATTTGATAACCATGTATTTTTCCAAAGGTTTGCAGGTAATGAAGCATTTTTATCTCCATTTACGGACCTTATTTTGTAGTTGTGAGAAAATAAACGAGCCTGTTTACATGCACACCAGAAATCTGATTATTATCTGATGTGTCTGCTCAGTTATGGAAAAAGTCATTATCACAGTTATTTTGGTCAATATTGAAATTGGGCTTATTCAAACATTTTTTTAGTCACGATGCATTCATTTAGCATTTCTCTCTGACAAAAACACTTTATTGAAAATTTAAGCAAAATGATGAAATTGGTGGAAAAAAAGGCGATAAAGACATTACAGCTGTTTTACAATGTACAGTGGGAACGGAAAGTATTCAGAACCCTTTAAACTTTTCAGTCTTTGTTTCATTGCAGCAATTTACCCCAAAAAAACCCAAAATTCTCATTAATGTCACTCAGCACCCATCTTAACAGAAAAAAACAGAAATGTAAAAATTTTTGCTAATTTATCAAAAAAGAAAAACTGAAATCTGACATGGTGATAAGTATTGAGTACTTTGCTCAGTACTGAGTAGAAGTACTTCTGAGCTGGTACATCCATGAATCTTCTTGGGAATGATGCAACAATGTTCCACACCTGGATTTGGGATCTTCTGGTTCTTCTTGCAGATCCTCTCCAGTTCTGTCAGGTTGGATGGTGAACGGTGGTGTTCAGCCATTTCAGGTCTCTCAGAGATGCTCAGTTGGGTTTAAGTCAGGGTTCTGGCTGGGCCGGTCCAGATTGGTCCAGAGTGGTTCTGATCCACTCCTTTGTTATTTCAGCTGTGTGTGAGGGTCATTGTCTTGTTGGAAGGTGAACCTTCGGCCCAGTCTGAGCTCCTGAACTCTGGAAGAGCTTTTCTTCCAGGATCTCTGTACTTGGCCGCATTCATCTTTCCTTCAACTGCAACCAGTCGTCCTGTCCCTGCAGCTGAAAAACACCCCCATAACATGATGCTGCCACCACCGTGCTTCTCTGTTGGGATGGTATTGGGCAGGTGATGAGCAGTGCCTGGTTTTCTCCAAACATACCGCTTAGAATTAACTCCAAAAAGTTCAATCTTGGTCTCATCAGACCAGAGAATCTTATTTCTCTCAGTCTGGGAGTCCTTCATGTGTTTTTGGCAAACTCTATGCGGGCTTTCATATGTCTGCACTGAGGAGAGGCTTCCATCGGGCCGCTCTGCCATAAAGCCCCGACTGGTGGAGGCTGCAGTGATATTGACTTTGTGGAACTTTCTCCATCTCCCTACTGCATCTCTGGAGCTCAGCCACAGTGATCTTTGGCTTCTTCTTTACTTTCTCACCAAGGCTCTTCTCCCACCATTGCTCAGTTTGGCTGGACGGCCGGGTCTAGGAAGAGTTCTGGTCGTCCCAAACTTCTTCCATTAAGGACTATGGAGGCCACCGTGCTCTTAGGAACCTTTAGTGCTGCAGAAACTCTTTTGTAACCTTGTCCAGATCTGTGTCTCGCCACAATTCTGTCTCTGAGCTCCTTGGACAGTTCCTTCCACCTCATGATCCTCATTTGCTCTGACATGCACTGTGAGCTGGAAGCTCTTATACAGACAGGTATGAGCCTTTCCTTACCAAGGAATGTGATATTTCAGTTTTTCTTTGCTAATACATTTGCAAAAATTTCTACATTTCTGTTATTTTCTGTCTAGATGGGGTGCTGAGTGACATTAATGAGAAATAAAATAATTTTTTTTAATTTTGGCAAATGGCTGCAATGAAACAGAGTGAAAAGTTTAAAGGGGTCTGAATACTTTCCGTACCCACTGTATAAAACATTAAATGAATAAAATAAATACACTTTAAAAATTAAATAATGCATAGAAGACATAAATGTATCCAAAATAAACTGTTTCCAGCTGTTCTGCAATTTCTCTATATTTTAAAAATAAAATAGATATACTTATTAATGCAACAAATAACCCAAAATATGCTTTAAGTGTCAGTGCAGTGTCACAACATTCCAAATCTAATATTTTTGTTAATGACACCCAACAAATTACAGGGTAAGAAGCCATTGAAATTAATTTTAACTTCAGAATAACTTTTATTCATTCATTCATTTTCCATATGGCGGGTCGTGGGGGTTGTTGGAGCCTATCCCAGCTATTACCAGGCGAGAGGCGGGGTACACGCTGGACAGGGCGCCAGTCTGTAAAGAAAAATGACAAATAAATAGTTTCAGCTTGATTATATGAGTTTCTAGATCATTCGACATGAAAAGTGAAATCAGCCTTATGACCCGATAAGTCCACTTGGTTGGCTAGACGGGAACGGCCAGCCAGTTGGGATCAGGCTAACGTAATATCCCTAAAATACCATGACGCAGGTTTAATCCACCTTTTTCAGTCACGTTATGTCCAGTTTAACCTTCACAATCACGTCAGGTTGCCATGGTGACGGCTCTGTCTGAAGAACCAGCTCCTCTGAGACTAAAGCCCCGAGTTGAACCTGAAGTCCAGTTGTTGTTCACGAAGAACGGTTTCTCATTCTGTTTTTATGAAGAGGATCAGGTCTAAATCTTCCAGCCGGAGATGAAGGGGCGTCTGGGTGAGTCGGCCTCCGCTCGTCCCGGTCTGCCGACTGAATGAGGCTCAGCCTGTTTGTCTGCATCTGGTTTTCATTGAGCGCCACAGCTCAGGAATTCACGCCGCTGCCTACGGAGGGTGATGGAGGGGGGGTTCAGGCTGCAGATGACGCTCACTGTGACACAGTTTGTCCCACAAAACACGTTCCAGCAGAACTTGTTAAACTCAGGACGTGTCGGGACTGTTACTGGAGGCAGATGAGCAGAGACGGATGCCGACAGTCAGCCCGAAGTGCCGCTGCAGGTTTAACGGATCCGCCTCATTTCACCACCTCTGGATTTGTGAAGAGTCCTGAAGTCATCTCAGCACTTTCATGACTGTGAAACTAGTCATCAGATTCAGATGCTGCTGGTGGAAACTCCTCCAGGCTCCCAGAGCTTATAAACATACTTGTTGGCTTGTGGGATTAGAGATGCATGATCCAGTTTTTTTTTTTTTTTTTTTACATCTTACTGATGTGATTGTATGCATCAAAGCTTTAATTCAAGGCTAAGGTAAAATATCGATATGTATCGTGACAAGGCATAAAAATTTTGTGATATTACTAAAAGGCAATATCGCCTAAGGCTGGACGATTATGGAAAAAATTATAATCACGATTATTTTGACTGATATTGAAATCACGATTAATATACACGATTATTCATTGATTTTATAAAGTGTCTATTGAACCACATAACTCAACTTGAAATGACTTTTTAAAAAATTAAACCGAAAATAAATTAGAAACAAGTAAAGAAGTAAGATAAGAATACTATTCAATATAATATTAGCAATAAAAAATGAATACTAAGTCTGCATACATTCCTTTTCTATACTCCCTGCAGTTTGCTTCCTATAACTCCACCAATCTGTTCACTTCAGGATTAATTGTTTTTCTTCGATTACAGTGTTTTTGTGATTGTGAAAAGGCAAAATTGAAATCACGATTAAAATTCGATTAATGCTCCAGCCCTAATATCGCCCAGAGGGCTTGTGCATCATAAAGGTCAGTAGGGGAGACAGTGACTGCGTTTGCATGGCGCAACTTTGATCTGATTAAACGGTAATCAGAATAAAACTGCGTCCTGTAAACATGTCAGCTGATCCGATCGGGCTCGATCGGAAAGAATTTTGAATCCAAAAATGAGCATGAAAACACTCATTCCGATCATTTCTGTGTAGTTTTGTCTCTGCGCATGCTTGAACCACGTGCAGGTTTCACGACAGAGCAGGTTCAGGGAAGATGGCGGAAGCAAAACGGAACGGGACTTACGGCTGGGCGATATAGACCAAATATCATATCATGATATATATATTTTAGATGACGATATATACCGGTATTTTTGCCCTAATTTGTCTGAAAGTTTCTTTTCATATCAAACAGCTGTTTCTTAGTATTGAAACATGTTTATCGTAAAGGTATCGCTCCGCTGCAGTGATGGAACTGGCAAAACACCGGTTAGAAATGTTTGTTAGATCCAAGTAATTAAAGATAGTTGCTGGTTTTTATGATTTCTTTGTGAAAGTGTTGGGGAGGATTGTCTTCCAGACCGATTGGATAAAAGGGGTGGGGAAAAGTATCGATACGCCTAAATATTGCAATATTTTACGAGATATCATCGTTCTGTTACGAATTTTTGCAGTATTTTGTGAGATCTCATGAGATTTCGTACCAAAATGATATCTTGTGAGATTACATGAGAAAAATAGATCGATGCCGTGTTTTTAAATATAGATATGGTATCAGCATATGAAAATATTGCGATATTTCACGAGATGATATCATTCTGTTGCGAAATCTTGCGGTATTTTGTGAAATCTCATGAGATTTCGTAACAAAATTATATCTTGTGAGATTACATGAGAAAAATAGATCGATGCCGTGTTTTTAAATATAGATATGGTATCAGCATATGAAAATATTGCGATATTTCACGAGATATCATCATTCTGTTGCAAAATCTTGCAGTATTTTCTGAAATCTCATGAGATTTCGTAACAAAATGATATCTCGTGAGATTTCATGAGAAAAATAGATAGATACCGTGTTTTTGAATATAGATATGGTATCGGCATATGAAAATATTGTGATATTTCACAAGATATCATCGTTCTGTTGCAAAATCTCGCAGTATTTTGTAAAATCTCATGAGATTTCTTGTCAAAATGATTATCTTGCAAGATTTATTTAGTAAAATAGATCGTTACCGCGTTTTTAAATATAGTTGTGGTGTCGGCATATGAAAATATTGTGATATTTCAGTGTGGTCTATTTTTTCCCACCCTTATTGAATAATCAGGTGATCCCTTTATGGTCAGTCAAGGTGCAGCCGGGTCATTACGAAAAAATAAAGCAAAAAAAATTGGTCAAAAGATTATAAATTTAAAAAGAAAACCTCCTCTTACAAACTAGGAGCCATTGTGCATGTGAAAAGCATTACGAACATATCTGTCTATCAAGTAAATACAACTGATCGGATCACTTTTCCCACCGTCCATGTAAACACGTCAGCTGGAAGCTCTCATCGGAGAGATTTTAAGTCTGATCGATGAATTGTTGTCAATGCAAACGCAGTGACTGATGTCTTCTTGTTTTTCAGAGAGGATCTGACGAGCTTTTCTCCAGCGTCTCCAACGGCCCGTATATCATGAGCACCACAGGTCAGACCAGCACCAGCATGACTCCGCTTCTCACACTGATCAGTGTGTGGGTGGCTGGCTTTCTAGCATGTTTGTACAACTGGTATTTTTAACTGAGGAGTTGAATTACTGGGTTTGAGTTGTATAAGGGAGACTTTTTTCATGTTCTGGGGGAATTTGGGGACCAGGTTCAGAACCTCCATCCAGCCTCAAAGGGCTGCAGCATCTTTGGTTCCAGAAGCTAAGATTTAGGCGTATGAGGAACTGGAGGAGGCCGTGGAGAAAGTTCAGCCAGCCTGAAAGTAATTCTGGTAAATTGTTGAAGGATTCAGGAGGATCCATCCCAGCTATCTACTGGTTTCCAGCGAAGAACTGCTGATCTGAATAGGAGATATCACCGCGCAGTGGAAGGATGTCTGGGTTTACGTGGATGTCTTATCTTTGTTTTCTTTGGTACTAACACCATGGCATGGGCGCTTTAAGGCTACAGTATACTTATCCAACTGCGTAATGACTCATCCAGCTGCGTAACCATGGAGACCCCTCCAGCCTTCACAGTTCTCCGTCATGGTGCCGGATACGTGGTGCAGTTTCCCGCCCGATCAGCAGGGGTCGCTACGCAACACTGGCCTACTCACATGATGCCGATGGTCGGTAACCTCGGTGGTTATTCTGCTTCCGGTTCCAGTGAGCAACAGCGTCCGAGCAAAGAGTATCTGCAACAAGAGGCGACATTCAGTAGAACGCTCCATTGCAACATTTCCCCCATGCGCATCCGCCATTTTGGACTGAAGTGAGCAGTTTATCGCTGTTGTACAGACCTGATAAAACACAGCAACATCATTTTAAAAAGCTTAAAACTTCTTAATTATCGCTAAAACACATTAACACATAGCAAGACTATTGAGAGGAAGGTACAATTCCAAACTATCCTGACAGGCTGTTTTCAACAATCTTCACTGATCCTCGTGGAGATATAATACAGCTTAAGTAGCTGATATTATAATTATATTATAAAATTGATCATTTTATTTTAATAAAGTAACATTTTTATATTTACATAAAACTATTTTAAAAATAATACAAGTTAAATTACAAAATATTGGCCGAACAAATCATTTTCATAAATATTGTAATGTCTTCTTGTATTCCATTTCCAGGTAGATCAAATCAAATGAGTAATCCAAGGCACGGTTTAACACTTGAAACAAAAAATATTTAATTAAATGCAACCTAATTGAAAATTCATAATGCTGCTGGCGTCTACAAGGTGCACTAATCCACCACTTCGAATAAGTTATTTTCTCCACTTACCTGTTGCAATCAGGTAAATAGTGACCGTTCAACTGCTCCACATCTTACATGAGGACCAAAAGACCACCAGGGGTCCTCGTTCAACTTAAAAATAAAATAATCAAAGATCATCAAATGGCTCTTACAACTATTATTGAGAATAGAAAAAAACAACAAAAACAAAAAAACTAACTATTACTGCGAATATAGACTTGTCCACTCATATCCATATATCCAGAATGACGTCTGTTTCAGTCCAAAATGGCGGACACGTGTTTCCAAAAACACCGCTGAGTGTCGCCTCTGGTATCTATACTCTTTGGTCTGAGAGAGACTGTTGGTGCTGCAGCTGAATAACATTGAAACAGATGCTTTTGATGCAAACATAAAGACGACGGGGAGATTTTGGTATTTCTTTACTTCTTTGGCCAAACGTTCTTCGGTTGGACTCATATCTGCGTCTTCGTAGGCTAGCCGGTGTGTTAAAATGGCGCTGCTAGTATTTACGTTGTGATCGACCAATCACAGCCTTTGTCATCTCCATCGTCCCTTGACGGAGAGACGGACACTTAAAAAGTATTTTGTGCAGCCGGAGACGACGTAGAGGGACTCACTTTACAGACGACTACAAGTTAGGCTAGCGAGTCCTCCTCAATCTGGACCCGGCCTGTGTGGGGGGAGGAGGTTTTCGCCTCCTCACCGCCCTGACAGCTGCTCATCTGGTCCTTTATGCTGCACACCTGCAGACTTTGCAGTGACACAGCTTTTACTGTTAGTAGGGTGGGCGATATGGACCAAATATCATATCACAATATATTTCTTTTAGATGACAATATATGATTTATACTGGTATTTTACCCTAATTTGTCTGAATGTTTCGTTTCATATCAAACGCCTGTTTTTTAGTATTCAAACATGCAGTTTCAGCTCGTCCATCGTGCTGGTGAGGGAGGAAAATATGAGGAAGTGGTGCTTCTGAATGGCTGCCTCTTCCTCCTCGCTAGCATGCCGACCTGCAGCCTCGCTTCTGCTTCCTCTCACCGTGCCGTGACGCCTCCAGCCCACTGGAGTCCAGGTCCCGGCCTTATCTGCTGAGCTGTGAGCGGAGGAACTCAGCCGTAACGCTGTCCTCCCTCCATAGTCCTGTGTTTAGAAGGACGTATCATCAGCAGCCTCCAGAAATGGGCTCTAAACTTACACAAAACACAAAAACGAAGAGCGCTGATGTGCTGCGTCTGTGCACACCGCCATCATTTAATCAGTGTGCAACTGCAGGCGATGAACACCTGGTCTGGATTTATACGGACTTGCTGAGATAAATGAAGATTTTACTTCAATGTCTCTGGATCTTTGGATGGTATAGTTTTGTTTAGATTCATGGTGATGTGTAGATTTGTATGTATGCATAGTTCTATATGACTATCTGGATTTGTGTCAGTTTTGTATTGATTTATGCTATATTAATGTAATGTTTTTTTTTTTTTTTTTAAAGGCAATGAATGTTTATTGGATTCTTTCTCCCCTTTTATAATACCTATTGGTGTTGTATTATACATGGATGGAAAGCCTGATCAGTCACCTCTACACCTAGTTATAGCTCATTAAGACCAGGGATCGACTGATACAGATTTTTTAGGGCCAATACCGATATTTTCTCATTAGCTTCAGCCTCAGCCAATACAACCAGCTGATACTTGGGGCCGATACTGCATTTAACTCCCAAATTGATATAATGAAGGACACAATGAAAAATACTTTTACAACTCTTAATATAAAAAGAACGAAGCACTTTAAATAAAGATATTTAAAAAAACGGTACACCAAATATAAAACAAAACATTAAAATTGTAATATTTGTATATATATATATTGAATAATGTGTCTGTAAATTACGCTGAATGGTGATATCATCCAACACACCTGCCGTATCGGCTGATGCTGAAACCAGCAAAAAACTGAAATACTGGCCGACATCTATCCTTAATTAAGAATGTGCTGGAACGAGTGTCACAGCTATGAGTTGTACTTTGTTTTAAAGGTAATGACTCCGGCTTTCTAACCGTGTATAAAACAACACTAACTGGGATTATTGAAGAGGAGAAAAAAAACAAACACTTATCGTCTTACATTTTGTGCAAAGCTTATTTATGGTTTGGTTTTCTATTTCTGCTTGCTTTTATATAGCATTGTGTACCTTACATATGTGTGAGTGTGTGCTGTTTTCTGTGATTATTTATGAAGCCTCAAAAAGTTGCATCAGTCAATAAATAACTCGCACATTATCGTTTTCTTACCGGGTTAAATTCCCCTCATCTGTAATAATTGCTAACAAACGTCCCTTCATTATTCCCAACATACCTTTTACTGCATATTAATGTTGGCTTATAACAACATTGAAGCTTTTGTAACTTAAACATGCGTGTTCTTTATTTTTAAATCAGTTTTAGACCTTATGAATAGCAACTTTACAAACCAATGAAATTATTACTAATATCTTTTTTAAAAAGATATAATGGTCCTATAATAGATCTCTGTGGTACACCTCATTGTTGAATATCAGGGCTCTTATCTCACTATGTTGTTTGGTATAATAGATACTTCACAGTTGTCTTCAGCTGTTTTAAACCCCGCCCTTCCTCTCTTCTGCAGCCAATGGCAATGATAGCAAGAAGTTCAAAGGTGACATAAGAGGTCCCAGCTTGCCATCCAGGGTCATCCACATCCGCAAGCTTCCCAACGACATCACCGAGACCGAGGTGATCAGCCTTGGCCTGCCCTTCGGAGACGTCACCAACCTGCTGATGCTTAAAGCCAAGAACCAGGTAGCTGATCTGGTTCCTGCCAGGGTTTGATTCAAGTTTTACAACCGTTTTATCGTAGAGGGTGAATGCAAAGCTAACCTGGAGGTATAGCCAGAACCATCAATCTCCTCCTGAAAACGCCAATAACAGTAAAATCCAACCTGATCTCAGATCTGCTACAGAAGCCAGTTTGAAGCTCATTATTTCTGTCATGTCTGTGGCCGAATCATAACTCAGACACACACCACCAAAATTACACAAGTTTCTTAAGAACAGGATGAACAAAAACTATGTGGTCTGGTATGCTGCCTTACAGGAACAGAACAGAGCAACTGGAAGGCGTTCTGCAGAGAAATGCAACCTTTCCAGCAAAACGCAGCTTAGAGGAGTGAAGCTGAACACTGATCCTCCATGTTAAGGACCCGAGTCCAGCATATTGTGGAATTATACTAAAAATAACAATGAAAATTACACAAAACCAAGCTGAATTATTTATTTTTTTCAGATTTTCCATCAGCTGGATTTAAAGATAAACTTGTCACGTTATCAGCATCATCTTTCGGTATCATGATTGTCATCATCCCCGTCTCCTCTGACACTGTTCACTTATAAAACACAGTTTCTAGTAATGTCACATTTAACAGAGGAAGCAGTCCCTTTGTCCTGCTCTCTGAATTTGGTTTGACAGTTTTACTTCCACAAACACAAAAACAAGTCTGATCAGAACTGGAATACATCAGTCCTTCAAACCAGATCAGTCCAGATATGCTCAAAATTATTCATAACCTTCCATTGAAGAAAAGGCTGAATGCACATAGAAATTTAAATAACAAGAAAATAAACTAATAAATAAAAATTTACAAAAATATAATTCAGTGAAACAAAAGATTGTTTTTAAATTAGAGTTGAAAATAATAATTGAAAAAAAAAAACAAACAACAAAACTGTCCAAGACCAAACGGAGCACCCTTCTCATGGACAGTGGGCCAAAATACCTGTCAAAGGGGCAGAAATCTTATCGAACAATACAGAAAACACATGATTGCAGTGATTTCCTCAAGGTATTGCTCAATAAGAAATTTTAGTTCAGGAGTCCTATCATGCTTTTTTTAGTTGTTTTTATTTCTGTGTTTATTTTTTTATATTTCTGTTGAACTACAATACAAAAGCAATGTCATAATGTTCATAATTTGTTAATTTATTATTACTTTAGTCAGTTTGAACTTATTTCACAGATAGCTGATTTTTTTCTTAATGGGAGGGTATGAATAATTTTGAGGACGGCTGTACATACATTGGACTGAAACAACAAAATGAGTCAAAATCAGTGAAATTGAGTTTCTCCATGTCCCGTTTATTAAACTTGGGCAGGTTTTTTTTTGCCACTTGGAGCTCATAATAAAACCGTTTACAATCGTCCCCCTGAACATAAATATTTGTCAGTTTGGGTAAACCCAGCTGAATAGATGTGCAAACTAAATAAAAATCAATTGCTTTTGAAAATAGTATTACCACAGCTGAGCTGGAATCGTAGAAATGTACACGAATTCATGTGAAATTAGTAGGGCTGTAGGTTTCGTGCATTAATTAGATGAATTAATTGCACTAAAAATTAATGCATTTAAAAAGATAATCCTGATTTATTCAGAGTGCCAATTCAATGCACGAGCATTTTAAATTTGGCCCACTGAATGACCCGGGCAGTGGGTGCCAACCGCCAATAAACGCCAGAAAAAGACGACGTGTCAATGATTCCAGGTATGAGATTTAAATGCAATTAATTAGATTAATTAATTACAAATCCTGTAATTCGATTACTTTTTTTAACTCGCCTGACAGCCCTAGAAGTTGGTAAATGGAGCAACAAAATCTTGTGAGATTTCATTATGGAACGATGAAATCACAACATTTTGTGATACTTTGCTTTTTAAAATCGATATGTCACAATATAAACTATGCCGATATTCCTCTGTATCAACATTTTTTCACGCTCCTGTTATCTTTGGTCTCTGAGACAAATGTCTGAAAGTGCATCAGGCAGAGTTCCCACCCGTCCTGGAAAACCTGGAAAATGATTGAACATTTTTCCAACCATGGAAACATATGGAAAATGAGAACAATAGTAAAATGTCCTGGAAATTTTTTTTCCTCCCTCTGCTGCTTCGTCTCTGCTTCGTGTCTACTTCGTTGTCGTTTCATCGTCGCTTTGTCGCCGCTTCATTGTTGCTTTGTCGTCACTTTGTCTCTGCTTCGTGTCTTCGTCGACGCCACTTCGTCGTCGCCACTTCGTCGTCGCCACTTCGCCGTCGCCTCTTCGTCATGGTAGTCTCTTCGTCTCTGCTTCGTGTCTTCTTCGTCGCCACTTCGTCGTTGCCTCTTCAGTCGGCTTGACTTCGTCGCCGCCACTTCGTTTCGTCGCCACTTCGTCGCCGCCACTT
>JALJCO010000657.1:0-40374 GCA_023101725.1 Atherinomorus stipes | reverse complement strand
CAGCAGCGTTATTTACACTGCGCAGGTGAGATGAAACTATATGAACCTTTCAAATAAATAAAAAAGGTATGTAAACAAATTTATATGTTAAATCAACATTTCATCAGTTTTCACATCATCATCTTCCTCTACCCTATGATATATGTGATATATTTACCACATTAACACACAGATTGTGACAAGGTGCGCTGCAGTCAGACTAATTGATGTAAACATGTTAATACCATGGAGACATTCATGCGTAATGCTACCCATGGATGCATCAGTGCTGCTGGAGGACCTACAGATGGAAGAATTAGAAGGGAATGCATTTTCAGGGATTCACCATGATTTCCTGGCCCAATAATGATGACTGGATAATAAACAGATTTACTTTTGCAGCACTTTTGTCTATGAGCTGGACCCAGATAGACAGCCTACCAAAACTATGCCCACCCGACACATCAGCTGACCACAGCACGCTCCGTCATGGAGTCATCAGCCTCACCCAAAGATCGTTTAGATGCAGGGGGGGGGGCACTACACCAAAAGGTGTTCTGTGTTCTGCACACAGTCACTCTGACACGGTGTTTCCTCCACAGTTCCACAGTGCGACTTCAACAACCTGCTGCCACTCAGCAGACTTTAGTTCATCTGTGATTCCTGTGACGCCCAAATAAAATGTTTCTTTGTGAGGCTCCACCTCACCAACAAGCACCTCCACTTATTCAGTCTCTGTTTTATTGTCTTTTCGGTCGCCATGGTTAAGCATTAAATGCCACAAAGCAGCTGGCTCATTTATATGCAGAAACATCCATGAGGTACTTTGCATTGACCACTTATGGACAAATGTGGGTGTGTAGGGGGCGGGATATGAGCCAAAGTTACCTGTGCAAACTTCCAGGAAGAGTGTGATTTATAAAGAGGAAATTGCTTGAATCTGTGTGTACGCACAGTTTTATAAATCTGAATATTTTTTGGTGTACGAAACTGGTTTTGGGCGTACGTACGCTTTTAGTAAAGATCCTACGCACAGTTTTATAAATGAGACCCCAGATCTTTTTGTCCCTCCGTTTCTTCATGTGTTCAAAACGTATTCCCTGTCATTTCATTATATTACACATAGCTTAATTTATGGACATACAGTAAATGTTAGGATTTTTTTGTGTATGTGTTACTTGACATCTGGTGAAAATTTCATATCAGTAGCTCTACTAGAAATATATTTCCTGATAAAAATGTTGACATGTTCAATACTTTTTTCCTGTAGCTCCGGTCACACCGTTCTGTCCTCCACATCAGGATTTTGACAATGATGTCATCTCTGATGTGGGGACATTCAAATGAGGCGTATTTCCTTCACGCTACATGCGGGCACATCATGAGATGCCATGATGAGACGATTTAGGGTTATAAACAAACAGCAGATGTGACTTTTGGAAAACTTGTTGACCATTTTACACCCATGACAAGGTCTCTGGTAGCAAAGAGCTTCCAAGGGGTAACTGATAACCTCAAGAGGAGAGTTAAAACAATTTATTTCTGTTTACTTTTATTCTTAAGGTGCATTATGCAAGTAACGTCAGAAAACAGCAGCTTAACTTTTCAGCTGACTCAGCAGTAGCCCATCATTTGCAGTAAATACGGAAATTGCTGTCATTAAAGTGTTGCACACTTGTGTCTAATGATGCAGACTGACTGTTTTGGCAAGTGATGCAATTGCAGTCATTCAAGAAGTTGTATTTAGAGGAGATGCTGGTTTTCTTCTTAAATAAATTACATGGATCACACATTTCTTTTTTCACTGCCAAAATGTTTCCTTTTCTAAAGGTAATTCTTAGGAACAAATGGTAATTTAAGCTTAAAGCAGACTTTTACACTGTTATATTTACATTTTTGTTCTCAAGAGATGCTATTGTGTATACGCCTTAAAGGATGTTGGGATGTCAAAGGGCTATAAATCTACTTGAAAGCTTGGAGGCTCTGAGCTTTATAGCTTCCTCCACTAAATGGGCTGGTTTTGGATCACACAGTGAGAATGCTCTGCACAGTGTTACCAACTATAATCAAGGGTAGTGTGGGGCCACTGGGTCCAAGACATATATCATATAATTACAGAAGCCTTTGCTTCCATCTGACACTACACTTTTGTAACTTTTAATCTGCTGCCATACTCTGCATCCCATTTCCTCTAACAAAAATAAATATTCTCTTATTACAGAAGATAGGGACAAGAAAGTCCAGATATGAAGCACAAAAATACTTAATCTACATTTAGTTGTGGCCATGTCAAAGCAATCCTGTCTTTAAAATGTCTATGGTTACTGTTAACAGTTACATTTAACTGTTTTATAGTGAAGTTGTAGAAAACATCATTTGTGTTGAACAGGTTTTTGTGCAGTATTGCTCAAAAGACTTTGTACTCATATACTCGTATCCAAAGACATCAGTGTTAGGTTAGGTTGAATGGCCGCCTCTAAATTGTCCCTTGGAGTGAGAATGAGCGTGAGTGGTTGTTTGTCTCTCTGTGTTGGACCTACGATGGACTGACGATCTGTCCAGTCCAGGGTCTACAGTACCTGCCTTTCACCTGCTAAACCCTGGGATGCTCTCCGCCACCCTGAATTGGACTAAGCTGTATAGAAACTGGAGGGATGCAATAAACAAAATAATACATTTTTGTTCTCAACAAACAAACACATCCTCTTATTTTCACTTATCTTGCTTTGAGGAACAATAATTCAACACATCACTTCTAGTGATCGACTGATAAATCAGCCAGCCAATATTTTAGGCAGATATTTTAGGTGGTTTTTTTTGTTTGTTTTTTTTGGGGGGGGTTTGTGGTATCAGCATCAACCGATACATCAGATGAGTTCCCCCCAGCAATAAATTACAGAGCTTTTTTTTACTCTATTACAAAGTTAATGTTTCTATTTAAAACTCTAATATTTGATTACAAATGTTCTGTCTATCTTTTTCATTTGGGGGTCAAGTGCAGCATCAGGCCCAAACATCCACAAGAGGTATCGGCTGCTGCTGAACCTGATGAGAAAATATCAGTAGGCCCTAAAAAAAACTTTATAAGTTGACCCATAATCACTACGCTACTCAACAAAAAAAAAATGAGTAATTTAGCTTTGCTAAGCTGTTTACTTTCATCTTATGAAATAACAGAATTAGTTTAATAAATCTGTGTGGTATTCTTTTTTAAAAATACAGAAGTTGATAAATGGCCAGAATTAAACCAAATTGGGCATTCCAATTAAAATGGCTAATTTCTTGTTGGATCTATGGGTCAAAATTCATTTTGTAGAAATCTTTACATGTAATGTTTGTACAGAAGTTTGGATGCACTCAAAAATTTGTGTGGCAGGCTCCTCAATTACTGTTCTTTGGGTCTATTTTCTGAGAAAAATCACTAAATTAAATTGCTCTGAAAAATAAGCAGTTTTGTGAGATTTCAGCCCCCATCTTTCCAATCTTAAAGATATGATTAATTTGAATGATGATAAGATTATTAACAATATGGTGCTGAGACCCTAAATTTACTAAAACAAAGAAAGTTCAAGTCATTTGAATTATTTTAATGGGAAAATGTAATCACTAAAGCCAACAGTCATCTCATGCTTGTGTCTTTTAGTGATTGTTTCAGTTGTTGAGCTCTGAATCAAGATTTAAATCCACCAGCAGTTTTAACACACAGGATATGAACATTTGAAACATCCCTGAAATTTTACACCCTTTCATCTGTATGTCTGAAGATGACCTTTAACTCATATGTGGTTAGAACCTTGAAGTCTCAAACAATAGGCATTTTATCATCTATCTTCCCCCTTTTTTGATGAAATGAAAAACAACACTGATGATTGTTGTTGCTTGACTTCACAAGGCATAATTTGGGGGTTTGAATTACACTTTTGTCCCAACAGAATGAGCTCACTGCACCTGCAAGGGACATGCATCAACAAACTGTGGTGCAGGAAATGCTTTATTATTAGCTTGCTGGTTGTTTGTTCAGTGACATCATGGTAGCTTATCACCTGTGTAATGGATCTTTGTTTGCTGAGTTGGTAAACCCTGCAGCTCAGCTGTGGTTGCAGACCCACCACTTTGCTCCGGACTGACATATACTGCATACTGCACCAACAACTGGATGTATAAAAAAGAGAGTTTGGCATTTATAGTGTCCTTTTTAATTATTTTTTAACCAGGAAAAGTCTGATTAAGATTAACAAATTATTTTCCAAGAGTGTCCAGGCCAAGACAAAGCAGCACATACAAATAAAACTCTTATTAAAAGTAAGGTATTAAAACTAATTAAAATCCTCAAATCAAGCAGAACATCTACTAACAGGAGCAACCACCTCCAAATCATCCGGCATTTTCTTAAAAGCATCCAGGGACCATGTCATGAAGTTTATTCCAGGCAAAGGGAATGACATACATGAAAACAACCATTTCTTAGTCTTCATATGGACAAAGACAACCATCCAACACATCTGTTCAGCAAGCAATGACGAGTAAGAGATCTAGAATTTGGGATGAACTTCATAGCCCTGTGATCAAAGCCCGTAGACTCTGAAAGGAGGCTTGCATGTACAAAACATCACTGCAATCTAAAACCAACATAAGGGTGGCAGTAACCAACCTTTTTTTCTGAGTCATAAAAGACAGAATTTTCCCCTGAAAATAAACCGAGCTTCAGTTTCAACCTTCTTTCAACCAGTTCTTTAATATGTGGAGTTGAAGTGTGAGATTCATAGATCAAAATACCAAGATATCTGTAACATAATACAAAGTCAGGCTGGGAACCCTGCAAGGTGACAATTGGAGGCAGGTTCTAGGTTCTGTGGCTTGGCCTTGTCTAGACAGTTTGTCTAGACAAATTATGTTGTCCCAAAGTCATCAGCTTTGGCGTCACCATAGACAGCAATTTTAAACTTGACAAACAGGTTGATGGCGTTTTAAAGTCAAGTTTTTGTCATCTTCATATTTTATCAAAAGTTAAAGGAGCCCTATCATGAGCGGCCGCCGTCATCTTCTTTTCTTCTTCTCTTTGTCTCTTTTCCCCCTCCCTCCCCCCCCCCCGCTCGCCCCCGCCCGCCCCGATCCCCCCCTTCCCCCACCCTCTCTCCCCTCCCCCCTTACCGCGTTTTCTTCCTTTTTTTTTTTTTTACCTGCGTCCTACTTCCCTCACCCCTGTGAGTCAACACATCTCTCAGCCAATCAACTTTAGCATATTTGTTCCAATTTCTACTTGTCGGCTCTTGTACTTCTGTGACTGCGTGTACTTCAACCCATATCACTCTGGTCAGCGCATACAGCCCTACGGCTGTCTGTTTTATCCCGTCATCGGAGTAATTATCCATCAATGTTTACTACTAACATCCACTACTCCTCACAACATTCTTACCCTTCAGAATAAGTGTCCTTCCCCGTCATGATGGGCGAAAACATGCTGCATTTCGAGCCCGCGGTTCAGTACAGTCAGCCATCTACTTCCATGTTGAATTATGCATCGACTAATTAACACCAAATTAGTTTCATAGACTGAACATATCTAGCATAAATCCTATTTACTTTAACATTTCTACAGCCCTTTAAATTGTTTCTATCTTTTGATTTCATGCTTTTATTTCTTCTTGTCTGGACTACTGCAACCCACTTTACTGAGTCGGCATTGACCATAACACACTTTCCTATTGGCAGCTAGTTCAGAACACAGCAGCATGACTTTTAAAAGTTTTATCGTTAGTTTTTTAAGCTTTAAATGGGCTGGCCCCACAGTATACTACAGACCTCCTCCAAATTTACTCTCCTGCATGTTCTCTGAGGTTGGAGGGCCAGCTCCTCCTGGTGGTCCCTAAAGACGAGGCTAAGAATTACTGACAGCTAGTGGTAAAGATGGGTGTAGCAATGACTTCATGCCAAACATGTTGTGAATATATGTGGCTGTCAGTGGCCAAAATTCTTCCAGACATAAAAATGTTTTCATCTGTGAGTCAATCCAGTGGTCTCTATGACTGTACTAGAGGTAACTATTTTTGATGTTTTTTTTTTATCCCAACAGTGCTTTAACTCCCATTAAACAAAGCTGGTACAGCAGTTTTAAAGTTCAGAGGGTTCTCACTTCATACACATTGTTTTGTCCATTTAGGGACACTGTAGTAAAAATGGTGGCACAAATATGACAGCCTCCATGTATGTGTACCCCCAGAAAGTAGATATAAATGGCTCATTGTAAGAAAATAAACATATAACAGTTATTGTTTTTTATCCATTTGACTTTTTGTCGTTTATCAATTTTACCTGTTGTTTCACGCCTAGTTTTTGTTTTTATTGTTATTTTGTGCTTTGTCAGAGCTTCCTGGAGATGTATTAGGTATCTATTGTTTATTATTTGTCCAGCACTTTGGAACAGTTTTTGGTTATTTAAATGTGCTATATAAATAAAGTGGATTTGTCCTAATGCATTTGGACATTCAGTGAAAATAACTCTATGATTATTTGCAGAGCAACACATTTTATCGTGCAGTCTTTCTCAGTATCTACTGCATGAATTTACAAAACCATCCAATCCTCATCAGCATATTAAACAAAGCATCAAACAAAATGCAAAAATTATAATAAAAATAAATTTTTTATACTGCCTGGATCCCTTTTTAGCTGCAGAGCCCCAAGGATGGCTGACACCTACAAATATTTGAACAAATATTGTAAATTTAACCAAACCCCTTCCTTCACTCTATATTTACCTCTAAAAAAACGCTCCATTGCTCCATCAAACTATGTGACGGAACAGGAAATGAATGCAGTGTGACCTGCCACAGTGTGCTTCAATAATTCAGGTTTTCATTTGGGGAGACCACTCGCAATCAATCTGCAGCAGGAGGGAAGGGACATCCCTATTATGAAATGCAAATTCTTGGAAACATTTGGTAACAGGAAGATTGAGAGCTTCAACACGCAAAAAGGCTGTGGCTCCAGTTAGAGTTCCTTTCCGTCCTTATCTCAACCAGGATACCATTGTGTCATTGCGTAACCCATTGTGTTTCCTGGTCAGTAAGCAAACTAACTGGGAGAGTGCATGTCATTGCACTCTCGCTTCATTAGGATGCAAGTGGGGCTACGGTCCTCCATGGATGTGAAGGCCTTTTGTTTGTGTCTGAGTTGAAGTAGAAGCCATTTGTCCCGCTGTCTCAACAGGCAAACAGGAGTTTAATAGCTGGAGGTTGACCTAGTTGCCTTGTCTAGTTTGTGCTTGCTTGTCTCTGTGCACGTTTGGTAGAGAAAGAGAAAAGTGGGGGTGGAGGAGAGGGAGGAACTGGGGTATGCTCACCCCCTCCTCCCCTACTGGGACAGCTGTAGGCAACAGTGTGGCAACAAAACCAACCCACATATTCTCACTGCAGAAATAGAACTGCAGCATCCATGAAGGTATGTGCAACAACTGATGCTACAGGCCAAGATGCTGCTGTAATCCTCACACACTAAATGCAAATGAAATATTAGCATGATGCTTCATAGATTCCTTTCAATGTTCAAACTTTGCTCTTCTGAGCCTGATCACCTGTTTTTGTCATTTAATTCGGGTCTGAAACCTTACTAAGAAGATGCTTTATAACCTTGCAAAGAACCACCAAAGCCTTACATAGAAACTGCCCAGGCTTCGAATAAACCTGTAATAGGTGTGTTTGTCCACACATCAAAATTCACTGTTCAAAATCATGCGATGGGAATGTGCCTGGAGGCTGTTTATGTAGGGGAGCGTCCATTTGACGTTACTCCAGCTATGATGCATGAACACAGAACAAATAAACCTGTATATCATGTACAGCATTCTAACCATAACTTTTTTTGTTTGAAACTCCAATACCCAATTATCTGCAAGTGAGAACATTATGATTGAAGTGATTTTAAGTGACTAAGTCAACAAAGTTGTGTATGTGTAAATCATAATAGCAACACAGGGGAATGACATCATCATTAAAGATGAAGAAATGGGTGGATGTTGGATCCCATGATAACCTCCATCTCCACATTGATAAAGTTCATCTTCATGATAAAGGTTCCAAACCTCTTTCAGTGGTTCCCTACTGGGATACATCTACTGTTGCACAGTTTTACTGTCCCTAACATGTCAGTGAGTGCTACACTTCATTCAGGACAAGACAAAAAGTGTCTCATCAGATGCAGGGTGGGGCAGCTTTTAAGCGTGAGATCGCTGGACTAAATCTCTCCTAAGTTTTATTTATTGGACACGGTACCCATAACATGACCTTCACTACCCATCATAAAGCTGCCTAAAAGTCTGTGAGGCAATGTTTAGCTTAGCTTAGCTTCCTCCATGTTTGGAAACAGTTCTCAACACAGGTTCGGTCTGGAGGTCCAGGTCTGGAGCCCTTTCCTTGCCCCTTTTCTGTCTACTACTTAAAAAAGGCCACTGGAGCCTGAAGATATTGATTTAAAAAAATATCTATATATATATTTAAATATTTTATAATATATTTATATATATTTTATTTTTTTATTTTTTTTATTTTTTTTTATATATTTTTTGTTATTATTTTTTGTATAATTTTTGAATTTTTTAATTTTATTTTTTGTCATATTTTGGGTTCCTTTTTTTTTTATTCTGAGCATTTTACTGTTGTTTTTCATGAAAAAGAAAGTACACCCTCTTCATTTTCTAGGTAGTAAATATCAGGACATAATGAAAATCATCTGATACTTATACTGTAAAGCGTTATACACTAAAACCTTCAATACTAGCACATGATACATTGCCTAGTCATAATTTTTCTAAATAAAAAAAACAAAACAAACAAACTTAAGAGGATAAAGTACTTTCCTGATTGCCTAAGAATGAAGAAGACACTGCTTCTGCATTTTGGCTCAGTTTTTATTAATCAAGTAATGACAAGGTGTAATATGTTATGTGCTATTTATTAGAGCCTATGATTTACAGTATTGTTATAAAAGAATTGGCAAAGGGTATAAATACTTTTTCACATGATTGTATATCAACAAAACTTTAGGACACATATATGATCTATAGCAAAAAGAAGAATAAAAAAATACAGACATAGACCACATATTCTGTTATAAGATTGGGCTGAAATATACTGTATATATTTCTGAAAACTAATTATTCTCATAAAAGCAGTTTAATTCTGCTAATATGTTACTAATATGTTAGTTGACTCAGTCAACTGACTGTATTTTACCTAAAACCCACTATCTTTACTCAACCTCACTTTTATTTTAACTACCACAAAACAAAGAAAAGTGTTTGAATTTTAACATATTAAATAATCTAGACTTTAACACTTTGAGACCTGTGCCTATTTATTTGGCCTCCGCTAAAATATTGCATCCACATAATTAAATAGGTATAACTCTGCAACCACAAGCTCTATTAGGATACTTTTGGGACATACTAAAGGGAAGACTTGTAAGATTTGTTCAGATGTGTAAAAATTACTATAAGTTTTACCTGTAGAGAACATACAAAGATGGCACAACAGTACAGATGAAACAGTTTCATGCTAGCCAACACCAAAAATCACTTCCAGGATGAATATGATGCAGCTACAGCTCTAAATTTCTATCAAAGTGTAACAATATGTGAATATTGCTCTGCAAAGGTAATCTCTGATAAAGCAAGGAAGATGTTGGAAAAAAGTTAGGATTCTGTACATGCCCATGCCCTTAAAGGCGCTATACCTGATTTTTCACATTTTCAAACCATTAGTGAGGAGAACAGATGCACAATTATGATGTGCTACGATGTTATAGGATACATTACAACATCCCTAACTGGCCACTGCAATTGAAAGGGATGTGATGTAAAGTAGGTTGTATTTGTTCTTATATAGTTTGACTGTGTGCAACATGCTAACGTTAGCATGGACTTGGTCACGTTACGGTGTAAACATATACTGTAGGGACACAGAGGTGGATGCCGTCAGACCACCGGAGGTAGCACCATAGCCAAGGACATATAAAATGTTACTAAGAAGAAAGTGATTGAAAAGATGCCTGTTTGAAGGACTACAGCCAGTAGTCCTCCAAGATACTTCCAATCCGAGGTGGTCCTGCAAAACTCTCCAAGTCGAGTATGATGCACAGAGATTCACACAAACTTTATTCCTTTTTTGGTCACTCTTGCATTTCAAATCTCTCATCTCTTTTTCACTTTTTATCGTTTTAGGCTGTTTTGCTGTATCAGCACAGCCAGCAGAGGTATCGCGACTTTCCCTTCGGTGGATGCCATGCAGTTCTGTTTACAAGAGCTAACCTCCTCCTCTTTATCTTCTGTTAGCAATGACTGAAATTCATCCCAAGATTTGCATAAACGATATACAGCGGGGAAATAAAGTATTGAACACGTCAACCTTTTTCTCAGAAAATATATTTCTCGTAGAGCTATTGACATGAACTTTTCTCCAGATGTTGTCTTTAAAAAAGTTTCTCATCACCAAGGTGTCAGACAAGAAGCATTGCATGATGGGTAAAAGCAAAGAGCTGTCTAAAGATCTACGCAACCTTATTATTTCAAACACGCTGAAGGCGTTGGTTCCAGGTGCATTTCTAAACTTCTGAAAGTTCCAGTGAGCACCGTTGGTGCCATCATCCGGAAGTGGAAAGAACATCGTCATAAACCGGACACAGCCAGGTGTACATTGCAAGTTAGCAGACAGGAGACAGAACAATCATCAGAAAGGTTCTCCAACAGCCCAGGACCACTCGTGGAGTGTTTCAGAAAGACCTGGAATCAGCAGCAACAGTTGTTTCAGAGAAAACAAGAAGTAATGCACTCAACCGCCATGGCCTTCATGCACACACACCACACAAGACTCCATTTCTGAAAAAAAAAGCGTGTTGATGCTTGTTCGAAGTTTGCAACACAACATCAGGACAAACCCATGACATTCTGGAAAACATAGTCTGGTCAGATGAGAACAGAACTGAACTCTTCATAAGACACAACATGTTTGGAGGAGAAATGGCACCGCACTTGACCCCCAAAACACAGTGAAGTTTGGAGGTGGTAACATCATGGTGGAGGCTGTTTTTCAGCATGTAGTACTGGCAGACTTCATATTATTGAAGGAAGAATGAATGCAGAAAAGTATAGAAACATTCTTGACCTGAATCTGCTGCCATCTGCAGCTGCTGAAGATGAAAAGAGGCTGGATCCTTCAGTGAGACAACCATCCCAAGCACACAGCCAAGGACACACTCAACTGCTGCTAGAATGGCCCAGTTAATCACCCCACTTGAAAATCTTTGGAAAGAACTGAAGATCCTAGTTGACAGATAAGACCCCCGAAACATTGAACATTTGAAGGCAGTTTGTGTGGAAGAATGGACCAAAATCACACCTGAGCATTGTGTTCCACTGGTTTCTTCAAACAGCATGTGTCTAGAGGCTGGAATCACCAACAAAGGCTTTTGCACTAAGTATTAAATAGATTTCAGTGAGTGCATTCAATACTTATCTCCTGTGTCATTTCACTATAATACACATAACTTAATTCATGGACATAAATGTTAGGATTTCTTTGTATGTGTGCATTACTTGGGTTGTTGCAGACATCTGGTGAAAATTTAATGTCAATAGTTCAATTAGAAATATATTCTCTGAGAAAAATATTGACGTGTTCAATACTTTTATCCCCACTAAATTACCTCTAGACGTTTCTGAATCAGTTCGCCTCCTTAGCATGGGCATGGTTTACATTTTCTGTGTTTTAACTTCTTGCAAGTAAATGTGATATTTCACAGTTGAGTTTGTCATTCCTTCGTACAGTATGTGATAAGGAAATTTTTTTTTTTCAAGAAAGGATTCTTCCAACAGAGGAACAAAATTAGAGAAGTTTTAGTACCATTCAGGTGAAGCCCCCAAAATGGCCATTTAGGCACAATTTAGCATAAAAATCAGACTGAGAACAGGTCATAAAGTTTTATTTCACAACTTCTCAAAGCCTATTTGATTCAAGGTTAAAACTCAACTCCATCCAAAGAACAATGAGTCATTTACTGAATATTTTGTTTCCCTACAAACAGATACTGTATTTGTTTGCAAAACACTGTTACGAACATTTTCAATGTGGGAAAAACAAAGACATTAACTTTGTGTTCTCAGTCAAAGAAACAGCACATACAGTCTGTAAGCCTTTTTGTTGGAGAGATCATGAACATGTTTATACAACAGTGACTCATTAGAAAATAAACATGCAAACTAACCGAGAAAACCTCAGATAAAGACTTCACACTGAACTTGTACTAATGGCGGCAGGGGCTTGTCACTTTCCAACACTGGAAAGATGTGTGATGTTACCAGGAAGTGAGGGAGTGATATGTTAACTGCATCCTGGGAACATTTAAAATCTACTACCTTTCACTCCAGTTGTATAACCTCCTCTCTTATCTTCTCTTAGCATTGACTGAAATTCATCCCGAGGTTCCGGAAAGTTCCTCTTATCTTTTCTCGTGGCATCTTTAGCAAATATGTTGCTCTCAAATGCAGATATCATCAAACCCCTCCTGCTGAATCTAAAACGGTCTTATCAGCTTCTGCACTCATAGAAACGCTGAAGTACAGAAGGAATCAGAAAAGAGGCGAAATTTTGTCAGCAATCCCAGAATGGGATTTAAAAGTGACGGATCAGACTGGAAATAAAGAGAGACCTCAAAATGTCAAATTCTGTGTCATGCCTCTGCTCGCTGCATGGAATTCTCCAGGCAGAATGTTTGAATTAAGATTGGAGGAGGGAAAAAATAAAAATAAACTGCAGATGTTGACGAATACAGATAAGGTTTTGCTTCCCAGAACCGCGCCGCCCGCCCGTGTGCTCGTCTGTCAGGGAGGGTGCAGCGCCTGCAGCTAAAGACTTCCCGTTGGACCAGGATGCACCTGCTCTGGCTGAACAGGTCTTGAGTTTTCCAAACACGTCATGGCTGCTGCCCGTGGGGAGAGCCTATTGTATCAAAAGCTGCTGAACTTGTAGAACACTGTGCACAAAAACACTGTCAGGCTGTTCTGTTTTGTTGCAGTTTTGCTTCTCTCCGTGAGGGGGTTACTAAAAGTTCAAGGTTTGGGGTGAATGTGTTTTGTCAGAGCAAGTCCTGACGGTTTATCTCAATTTCTGTGTTTTGTCTCATCTGCCTGCATCCCTGATTTAATCCTTACTTTGGCTTCCAAACGCATCACATACAGTAGTTTATTTAAACCACAGAAGCAAAAGTTGCTGCAATCAGCTGGAAGTCCTTGACTTGCACACAGAAAGCACTGCTGATACTGCTACAGTTTATCCAGATTAAGATGTGCCTCAGTCACAAGCCAGATTAAATCTTATTTAGCACAATGAAACATAGAAACATCCAAAGAGGCTCAGCATGTTTCCCTTTAAAGGATTCAGATTCTTATGAACAAACAGCTCCGGTTTATCTCTTTGTTATCTAAAGAAGAGATTATTCTGAGAAACAGAAACTTTGCTGGCAAATAGAATTTAATCATCACATCGCTGCATATATTTCAATCTTAAAGTGGCAGTCATGCTAAAAATAACCCCTCTTTGAGCTGCAAAACATATCTAATCCATCTTTTTCCTCCTGATTTAAGCACCTCTTCTCGTGTCATTTACTTTTCCTTTCCTGTCTGCATGCACGACAAATGTTAAAATCCACAGCTGGAAGAAAGAAAAACTTCCCCAGAAATCCCCCGACTGAATTTTCCGAATATATTTGACGAGCAGATAAGGAGCTCGCAAGTTTTGGACTCTTTTCAGCCGTCAAGTAGATACTGTATCGGATTTTTCTAAAAAGAAAAAGTGTATCTTACGACTTTAGTGGGCAAAGAAGGTAATCAGCGTAGTAATTAAAGCGGCATCGGTAAGCGGCATCAGTGGGTCCTCGTGCTGAACAAGGACTCATCTGTCTCTTCCAAAGGTGGACAGTGGTTACTTTTGAAGTCTCTGCTTTCAGTCCTCCGGGATCAGGGGCCTCTCTGCAGCATATCAAACGCTGCCCAAAGACAAAGCCACTTTGTGTGTGGTTTTCTTTTTCCCCCTATTGCCACAAAGATAGATTGCTAATGAGGCTCCAGTGTCTAAATTCAGAGACTAGAGGCTCAGATTTCAACCAAATAGAGACATAATCAGTTTGGTTTTATTTCTACAGAAAGGGGGCTTGTAAACCTTGTTTTAGGTAGATTTTCAAAATGTGACTGCATCAGTTTGAACAGGTTTCTTATTTTTCTTTCTTTCTTGTTTTATTGTTCAAAACTGAATAAAACACTTATTCCAAACAGGTGCTGATGTTTGATTTTTATGATCCTTTTTATCAAACTACAGCAAAAACTTTATTTTAAACTTTATAATTTATGAGCGTATGGCAAGCAATGAACTTAGTTGTTGGGATGGTTTTAAGAGTTACAGTAAAACAAACAAAAGATCTACGGTAGCCTGTTCAACCAGAAAATAAGAATGCAACCTGGGAAGGATTATGTCTGCAAATGCAAATAATGCAAAATGTCTCATCTGTCCTGATCCAGCCTTTGTTTACCGGAATCAACGCGGTAAACATGTCCGACACATTCCTGCGAGTACCAGAAGTCTTTAACACAGTAAATACAACATGGCTGCAGTAAACACCAGTATCTATTTTAATGTTTAATTGAATTGATAGTATTTAGTTTACCACTAAGCCTGCCATCATTTACTTGATTGGGAGCCAAACTCTGTTTACACTGTGTGTTTTACAAACCCTGTATGTGCATGAGTTGTGTGTCCACGCTGTGAGACAAAGGACAAAACGAGCTGACTCATCACTTCATACAGAAGTGATTTTCCGCATAGGAGTCACCAGTCAAACTGCATACCTTTGCAGCTCACAGCAGATCTGTATCGAGGGAACCGGTGTGCACAACTGCTTGCAGCAGATGGAATAAATGATGGAGCACAAATCTGAGCCAACAGTCTGTTAAAAATATAGAAAATTTATACAAAATCATAATAATAATAATAAAATAATTTAAAATGTGTATTAGTAATCATAGTGAAATCTAGCTATTGGTTCATTCATTCCCTTCCTGCTGCTCAGGATCATGGGGTTCATCCCAGTTGCCCACCTGGAAAAAGTTACAATCAGCAATCAAACTAAATTGCATGCTTTTGGTTGGGGGTGGGGAGCTGGAGCACCAACACAGGCACAACCAGATCATACAGTCTCCACAGACAGACTCCAACCAAGATTGGAACCAGGAACCAAAGCAGTGCTTATACAAATGAGCTGAAAGCAAATTATTCAGTATCTACATGAGGGCGACTCGGTTATCTCAGCTGGGCCAGATTCTTAGACCAAGAAATTTAAAAGAGTCAGAAAAGCAAACGTTTCTATGGCAAATGTCACACATTTCTCTTCTTTTTTTTTATGTCATTCATCACCGCATATTATCATTATCACAGCATACAGTCTTTCACTGTTTCAGAGTCTGCAAATGGTCTTTTCATTGCCAGTATTCAGCAAAGTGTTCTTCTGTTGTTCTCCTTTGCTAGAACCATGAATCATGTTGTTCTGTAAGGGTGGTGGCATTCAGCAGGAATGACTTCCTTTCTCTATCTGCCTTGCTGCTACTTGAAGAAGCCTCTGACTGAACACACTCTTGTGATATAAAGTATGGGAAGAAATTGTCCATTCTCCATTATGTTCTGCAGCTTTTGCAGCATTCTTTGTAGAACCAGTTTCACATCATTCCCCAGTACCGAGCCACAATTTCTAGATCTTGATCTTTAAAGATAATATGGACAAAAACTAGGGATGTCCGAAATTATCGACCTACCGATATTACTAGACGATATTGGCATTAAAATGTGATATCGGCAAATATCTGTATTGGTTTTTTGGGCAGATATTTTTAAAGACGAAATCTCAGGAGATTTTGCTAGTAACATCTTGTGAGATTGCGTTGTTCCGTAACGAAATCTCGAGAGATTATGTTTCATTAGCAGCAGTCCAGCATGTAGAAAAGTCCCTGTTATTGTGGAAGAACTCCATATCCCAGCATTCATTTTAGAGTCATGTGACTGTGGTGCAGCTGCTGCTACTACAGACTGACTTCCTTTGAAGATGCTTATAATATGTCTGGTTTTAAGTTGTTGGTTAAGTTACCAAGTTGTTAGAAACATTAGAATAAGTCACATGTTGGCTAATACCTGCTAGTATCTGATATCTGGCAGCCACATGTCCAAAATGAACTCCTCTGGGTGCATTTAGGCTATTTTGGGATCATTTCTGTCAGAGAATTATATAGATATATTTCTCAAAATATGACAGATGCAACCTGACAGTTCTTTGCATATATCGGTATCGGTTAATATCAGATATTGGAATTTAAGAGTTGGACAATATCGGCTATCGGTAAAAAAGCCTATATTGTCCAAATTTTTACAAAGCTGCCTCATCTGCTTAGCAAACTCCCCTCTAGAAGGGCTGTGGAAACAACCCGGGTCTCTTATTCAGCTCAAAACCACACATCACCATCCATCATCAGTTAGTTTGCTAGCAGCGGCTACACTCCTTGTGCTTTAACTAGCCCTTGCGGCGGCAGGTAACAGAAGACTAATAGGTTGTAATCCTGTAATGTAAACATACAAACACAAACTCAGAATTAACTACCAATTTTTACATCTTCGTACAACATCGTCCTCCTATTTTACGGTTTTAACAGTTGTTTCTCACTGACAAGGCGCACCGGTCCTGACAAAAACAACACACACATGTGAAAACAAAATTGAGTAACAGCGCTTTGATAGAATACTTAAGTAACTGAGCATCAGCACTTTGCGGCGAACAGCGCATGCTCCTCACACACAACAATAGTAATAACATTTTCATCTGTAATACTATGACCAATGTAATAATTAGTGGAAAGTTCTACAAACATCGAACATCCCTACCAAAAACTCATTGCTACCAGATTTACTTTGCTGTTACATATCCAAGTTAAAAACTGCAGGACCACTTCCCTTTAGCCTCCCACTAACAACGTTGTTTTGATCTACTTGTACAGTCTTAAAGCGGCTGATGAACACAAACAGGTCCAGGATATGTTAGACTTTGCCATCATTAAACATTTCAGCACTAAATTCACTGCTTCTCGGTTAAACAGCCACTTTAGTCCCATTAAGCTGAATCCAGTAGATATTCTTCACTCAAATTGCAACCACTTGGTTCCTCCATTCCTCCCCTCCCATCTATGCTTCCCCCCAAGAAATGTATCAACCAAATGAAACATCCGTGCTTCAGTGTCCTTTTAATGTGTAAGAGAGCTGTCTTCTAAACAATGACTTTTTTTTTTTAAGCTTTCAGCTGTTGATCATTTGCCTGGTGAGCATTGAAGGTGATGTAATAAAGTCGACACTTACTTATGATTCACTTAAGAGTTCAGGATTAGTGTCCCACTTCTGAAAAGGAAACACTGGTGTGTCCTCGCTCATAGCTCCGCTGGTTAGCCTGCCATCACCACAATCTTCCCTCCTTTAGGTCAATTCTGAAATCCTTAAAAATATTTGGCTACAGATGGTTTCTGAGTCACAAACAAGACGACAGACGAGCAAGGACACAAGTGAGATAAACTTCCTGTGTGTGTGCAGTAGGGTTGTCACGATACCAAATTTCTGTTTCGATACCGATACCATTTTGTATTTCGATACTTTTCGGTACTTTTCGATACTTTTTTAAAAAGGTAAACCAAACTCAATATTTATTTCTTTTATTTGTGTTATTGCTCTTGAAGTCTTTATTTTTAAAATAATCAAAGAGGTAAAATCTTCAATTTAAAACACAGAGAACCAGTAATATAAAGCAATGCCAAATTAAAATCAAAATCATTCTATACATGAAACATTATAAATTGTAAAACTATCTAAATCAATTACATATTGTAAGGCTTTTGGAATATTTTTTAATGTGTTTCAAAATGTTAATTTATTTAAAGTTGTGTCTCAATAGTTTTTTATATGAAACATTATGAGGTAATGTCTATAAAATCATGTTTGTGTGACTGACTTCATCAGTCAAGTTGTATTAATAATTATAATTATATATATAATAATTGAACATATCAGTCAGTTCATCTCTGTCACCATTTTTAAACTTATTTAAACATTTTAAGGATGTAATAACTTTGAAGAAAATTAAAAATGTATTTATTAACCGTAATGTGTCGTATGAAGGCTTCTGTAGGTTTCTACTGGGCTGGAAGGTTTTGTGCTTTTTACTTTGACATAACTGAACAACATCAGCACCAGTTGTTCCTGACTGAAGTCACTAAGTCCGCGTAGTTGTCCTTTAGAGGAAAAAAGAAAAGATGACGGCTTTGGAAAAGCCCGTGTTGATAAAGTAGGGGCTCAAAGTACAGTTTGGAAGTATTACGGATTCAAAGCTAATGATGAAGGCGAGCCGTTGATCACTGAAGCACCGCAGTGAAAGCGATGCTACAAAGTCCATCTTGCTAACGGAGACAACACTTCAAACTTCAGGTAATCCGCGGCAGCGTCTACTCACCATGAACAAGCCTGTCTGCTACCTGACGTCTCCTCCTCCTCCTCCTCCTCCTCAGTGAAGGTGCTTCACTGAAAGCCGCATCATTAACTACGTCACACTCACTGCTGGCCTCGCTGCTCTTAAAGAGACAGGCTCCAATTTACCAATTTAGCTGCGTTTTTTTTTTCTTTTTAAAGTACCGTTTCTTTTTAAATGCTGGTTTAGTACCGTTTTAAACGCGTTAGTATTGCGGTACTATACTGGTACCGGTATACCGTGCAACCCTAGTGTGCAGTGTGCTCTGGTAGCAATGCTGCTTGTAAATACTCCTTCCAACATCTGCAAAGCATCACCGCTTCTTATTGTTCACAGACATGAAAATCTTTAGATTCATCAGATCTCTCTCCACTGGTCTGATGTCTAGTTTCCTGCATTTAGTTGACAATTCTCTTCTTAAAGCAATTTGACCATAAAGGCTTATTTAAAGTTTCCTCTGACAGCTAATGTATGTGTTTAAAAAACTAAAATCTATTTCATTATGGTTTTAACCATAATATCCATTTGGTTGATGTATGCCAGTACTCCCATAGCATAAGTCATGGTGTTATATTCGTGCAAAAAGGAAGAGGATGAATTGCTGACTGGAAACCATACCAGGTGATGACCTTTTAAGCTGGTTAAGACATTAACAGCAGTCAGCTTAGCTGTCATGGAGGTAAACAGAGGAGACAATGAGAGATCTGAGTCATGGGTTTGTTTTTCACTGGGGTTTTTTGGTCATTTTTGGGTTGCAACCTGTTGTAATTTTATATATATCATTTCATTATTTCCGCATTATTGTTTTCTCCCCTCTTTTTCCACCTATGAAAACTTTCAAATAAGTGCATTCTTCCTGCAAATCTGCAGTTCAAATCTCAGACAATGCTGCCCTTTAACAGCTTTTCTTGTGAGTGTGTAACAGTGATGCGGAGCCACCGATTTTTTTGTCATGAAGTGAAATGAATTCTTGTTGGGGAAAGTTTCTGCTACTCTACATCCAAAAATGCTCATCATCTAAACATTCCCAACTGTCAACCCCTGGTCACGGTCACTCACTTGATCCCATGACAAAACATGAAACTGCAGTTTTCATCATACAGGCTCAAAAATTGTCTGAGTAGTTAATTTCCTCTTAATTGGTCTTGTGGTAGCCAACAGCATTTCAGTCCAAGACTACTTTCCTTTTGGGGACAATAAAAGCGAATCATACTGAGCTGTATTGTATTGAATTGTATTGCTTTGTACTGTAGCTACAGCTTTAGCTTCAACTCATCAGCACATCAACATTCAGCATCTCAAGACACGTTCCTATGTAATGATTTTCACTTGCAGCATCTCACTAGTGTTTATTTGGAAATAAATGCTTCAATAGAGGAAAAAGGAAAGCAGACGGGTTTAACCCTTCAATCTTTTAAGACGTTGTTGTGCTTCTCTAGTTTCCTACTGGCCTTTAGTTGACAGTGACAGACAGGAATGGGGGTCAGAGAGAGTGGGGGGGATGACATGCTGCAATGAGTCCAAGGCCGGGACTCAAACCTGGGCCAGCGGTGCAGAGGCCCAGTGTACATGGGGCAGCTGCTCAACCAGTTGAGCTAAACACTCGCTTTTACAGCACTTTCATCTGTGCATTATTGTGGTTTAGAATTAAATGTGGATAATTAGTTGTTCATGTCACAAAAATCATTAAGAAGTTATAGGCTTGCCACTTCACATGGTGTGAATACTTCTGATACTGCTCCCCTCACCTCTTCCTCAGATGATTCCACTTGTGTGCATAAATCTAAAGCAAACCGCTAACTTTGACAGTATCTGTGCTATATAGAATTGCATCTGTAAGATTTAGAATCCAGATGAGGATTAATAAATTCTGTTTTGTGTTGAATTATTTTAAATCGTATCATGAACTGTATTGAACCAAATGCCATTGTATATTCAATACTGTAGGGATGCATAAAAATATAGATTAATCAATGCATCGCAATAATTCCCTGTGCAATTCAATATTGAATAAATAAATCCTCTGAATCAATTCACCTCCTGACCAATGGGGGGAGCTCTGCGTCTTATTTCTGTTGTATGGACAAAGGCCACTACGTTAGATTATCAAACACCAAAATGGCAAATATTTTTTATTTTCAGATGTTTTATTACCCAGATATACAAGGTGACATACAACATATGTTCACATGAGCATGATAATGTATATTCAAAAATCTACTACAGTTTCTACTTCTTACTGAATCAATATCGAAGCATTTGAATCACTATTGAATCAAATCGATATCGAATTGCAACCCAAAGAATCAAAATCTAATTGAATCATGAGGTTCTTAACAAATACCCATCCCTTATAGTCAAATTGTTAAATCATTAATGAATCTCATCTCATTGTGAACAGGGGTGAATCGCATTGCATCTTACCAGCACTGGCAGGGTATTTATATGCGTATCAGCCTCAGTGGTACAGATCCACATCGAATAAATACAGTGCTGTTCCACGAGCTTGCGTGATTTATGAATGCCTGATTTCAATGTGCACGACTTTAAAGGATCTAGAGGCAGGATTAAGAAATGAGACTCGCAACTTGGCGCTGCGGGTAACTGCAGCCACCAGCCAAGCCGGCACGGGAGCACAAACTGATCCTATAATGTTGTTTACTATGCTGATAAAATCTTTTTCTTCGTGGTTACACTTTTTAGTGTCTTTCAGTTGATCTGGATCGTTTGCTGACGGCAGAAGAATCCATAACTATTCCTCACAGTGTTTGAATCCATGGCAACCATCTTCTTCTTGTATCAAAGCTGTCGGGGAGATGTTTGCAGCGTCGATTGACATCACATCCGCAGGACTGCAGGCAATTCGGCCTCCGAATTGCAGCGCATTTTGCAGCACACAGGTTGTCCAAGGCAACAGAGAGAGACGTGAGTGGGCTCGTTATTTTTAACGCTTAATCACCCATTAGTATTAAAAAACTGGACATGCATGATTATTCTTTCACAATTCCAGCTTCTAGTCCCTTTAAGTACAATAAGTTACAAATTTTAGTTTTTCCGTGTGAATGAACTCTTTGCAGCAGCTGGTTGTGGCAGATTCATGTGTGTCACTTAGCAGGACGAAACACTGAGTTAATTACAGTGGAAGGACAGCAGATTACTCTGCTTTAACCGGGCTGTCGCTCTTTCCAAGACGATCAGATGAAATTACATAAAGACCCTTGGGTTAAGCCACAGGCCCATTCTGTGGTCTCAGCATCTTCAGGATGGAGCGATTTAAAAATCCTCTGAAGCCCTCAAGAAAAAAGTTCTAATCATCTGACAGGTTATTCATCAATTTAATTTGCTGAGAGAATTTGGGAGAAAAATTGATCATTCATTGTCATTATATGTTAACACCATCCTAATGTCGAACAGGGACATTGCTCGTAAGATCTGACATGAAAGACAAGTGAGATTTAGGGTCTCACAAACAAAAGAGAGCTGTGGGAGTGAGGTGATAAGAGGCTTAACATTGGCTCAGTAACTGTGCACGCCCTGTACAGTGAATTTACTGCCACAGGAGACGGTGTAGAAAAAGAAGGCGGAGGTGGGGATTGGTGGTGCAGGGAATTCATGTTACACTTCACCCTGATAAGCATCAGTTGTCAAAAAAAGAGATTTTCCCAGAGCAGACTCCCAGTGTACAACTTATGAAACTCATGGTTTTCTGTGAGATAAAAGCTACTTTTTGTTGAGGGGGAAGAAATGTGCGCTCTGAATTTTCTGCACAGATAAAAGCGTTCCAATCAGGAGCAGAATAAGAAGTCTGTGATTTAAAAAAAAAACTTTCCAATATTAGTTATATCCTCATTCTAAAGATATTTACCTTAGACAGTTGAGATCTATGAACTGACCATAGATGAGCATGTAGCTCTACAGTGCATAGTTAAAGAGAGTGAGAAAACCTTCCTCCATAAATATGCAGTTTATGCATCTGACTTTAATACCCCACATGAAGTTGGTCAACAGATTCATGTTCTGTAATGTATCTATGACTAACATTACGCCAGGAATAAATACTACATTTATCTATGTAAAACATAACTTTTTAAAGTACTTTTGCACTACTGCATATGCACAAATCTTTGAACTTCTTGCTGACTTTGGTTAGAAAGTGTAACACTGTTCACCTTGTGAATGTATAGCTGTCACAGGGATTCCCTCATTGTGTGTTTTGTGGTGTATAGCTGAAAATCTGATGGACACATTTTACATTGTTTTATGAAAGATTATGTTTGCGAGCAAACAAGGTCAATTCCACATAGCTTAACAAGTTACAACCATTTTGGACACCCAGGATGATGGCGACTCTAGTTATTGCTACATGTGACCACCAACATGTTACTTTGTCTCAAAGTTGTTGCTTTAGCCAGGCTACAATGAACCATTGTTGTTTTGTGGTGCTGCTATTTTCAACTAGAAATTGAAAATAAGACTTTCCATAATTTGAACATGCTGTCCACTCTGCTATCTCACTGAGTGAAAATGAACTATAAAGAGCCACATTCTGTACACTGAGCTTTAAAATATTAAAAAAATAAATGTAAAAAAAAAAAGAAAGAATATTTTGCATACATTAAAGCAGGTATTCATGTGATCTTATTTCTACTGAGTCCAAAACATAACATTTTTAGCACTTAGTACAGTCCGATCATGTCACTAAACATTATGCATCCTTGAATATAGGCTACATTTATTCTCATCAAATCTTATTTCTTATATTTGTCTCTCAAATAAATAATGCACACACACATATGACACACATGAGTGATTGATACTTTCATTTTGGGCTGATGATATCAGCTCAAAGATCACTGAGTCACTTGGCAATACAGTATCTTCCGTAAATATGGCATCCAGTTCCACTTCTTTGCGGATGACACCCAGCTCTATGTTTCCAGTAAGCCCGGCCCCTCTCTCCCACCCTCCTCCTTTACCCACTGCCTTTCAGAAATAAAATCTTGGTTCTCCTCCAATTTCTCAGACTCAACTTCTTCTTGTCGGCATCAAAGCCGCAACATCCAAAACTGACAGCTTCTCCATCTCCATTGACAACGCCACAGTTTCCCCCTCCCCTTGGATAAAGAGTCTGGGTGTCATCCTCGACAGCTCTTTCTTTTCATGCTCACATCAATAACATAACCCGGTCTGCTCTCTTCCATCTTCAATCCATAATCACCTCCGCCCCTCTCTCACCCCCCACACTGCTGCCATCCTGGTCCACAGTCTCGTCACCTCCTGTTGTTACTGCTACAATTCACTTCTCTTTGGTGTCTCCCACAAACTCCTCCATGAACTTCAACTGGTCCAGAACTCAGCAGCAGTAGTCCGCACACTCCGAAACAGCCTCCTGAAACAGTAGGCTGCTGAAATGGGACATCCTAGCACACGAGAATTACCTATTTACCCATAGTGCTGCAGTCTCGTTGCCTAGCAACTGCAGACCACAGTTGTCTAGTAACGGCTTTCTTTCCACTTATTCCTTCAGCTATATTGTGAAAAAAAAGAGAAAGAACTAATAGAACCGTGCATTTTATTCCTTTTCATTTATCTGTCGTTACCTGAACGTGGACACCCCACTAACCCCTTGTGAACCCATGAATAATATCTAACAAAATAGATTTTCTGAGGAAAAAGGTTTTTTTTTCTTTCTTTTTTCTTTCTTTCTTTCTTTCTTTCTTTCTTTCTTTCTTTCTTTCTTTCTTTCTTTCTTTCTTTCTTTCTTTCTTTCTTTCTTTCTTTCTGTCTGTCTTTCTTTCTTTCTTTCATATTTTTACATTTTCCACAGAGGTTATTTGTTGTTTCTTACCAGCAAACACTTCATTTAACACTTAAAAATCTATGAATATATCCAAACATTACACTCGTAGCTCTGCAGCTTATTCTCTCCCATCTTCTGCAGGATGAAACAAAATACTTAACTTTGCCTGTTTTATTGATTTTTACAATATTTCTTATCACTTAAAAAATGTCAAGTAGAATTGCAAAAAGATCTGTCAAAAAAGAAAGTCTCCTACCCTTCTGTTTAAATTTTTCTCTTTCTTTAAGCCCAGTCATGATGATTAACTTTGTGTTTACATCGCTTTGTAACTATAATTTATTGTATATTGTGTGCTAAATATCAGCCGACGAATCCACATTTCGCAGTTTGCAGACTGCAAAATGAGACACACCTTGTACTGTACCTGCAGGATGCCGTCCCCGAAGAACCAGACTTGCCAACTCCTGATCTATTGTATTATTTTCTCAGTCTCCTATTGTTCTTAACTTGTTCTTAACTAGCTGTTTTATTGTGCATATTTGTTTTTATTGTTTTTTACTGTTAAAGGGACTTGAGGCAGGAATTTGAAAAAAACCAAACATGAATGTCCCTTTTTTTCATACTAATGGGTGATGAAGCGCTAAATACCAAAAATAACGTTTCCACCCACGTTTCTCTCCGTTGCCTTGAACAGGCTGTGTGCTGTAAAATGCGCTGCAATTCGGTGTCCGAATTTCCCGCGCTACCCTGCGGACGTGACGTCAAATGACGCTTCATCCGCAGTTTTGATGCAGGAAAAGACGGTCACGTTAAATAAAAACACTGTAAGCGATAGTTATGGATTATTTTGCCGTCAGAATACGATCTAGATCAACTGAAAGACCACTAAAAATTGTAACTACAAAGAAAAAGCTTAGTAAATAACATTATAGTTTTCCAGCTCCGCCACGCGGACGTGACGTCACATGACGCTACATCCGCTGTTTTGATATAGGACGAAGCCGGTCGCGGTAAATTCAAACACTGTAAGCGATAGTTATGGATTATTCTGCCGTCAGCAAACGATCCAGATCAACTGAAAGACCACTACAAAGTACAACTACGGAGAGAAAGGTGAGTAAACAACATTATAGCTTCAGTTTGTGCACGCTCCCGTGACGGCTTGGCTCGTGGCTGCAGTTACCTGAAGCGCCAGTCGCGAGTTTCGTTTCTTAATCTTGCCTCAAGTCCCTTTAAGTGTCCTTTGGTGTTCTGAAAGGTGCTGACAAATAAAATGTCATTATTTAGTCGATGTATTTATATCACTTTAGGTCTGACAGCTTGCTGAAAAATGCAGAAGTGAATTTGAGCACAAATGGTATATACATATCTATATATATATATATATATACATATTATATATTATATATAGTTTGTAACAAAATACACAGGCTAATTTGGTTACATTTCAATAAGACAACTGTACAGGCAGTGAGCTATTAGTCCATGGACATCCATACAATCACCAGTTGCAGACACTTGTAATTCCAGGTTAAAAGCATTTCTTTTCTCATGCACCTCAGCATTAAAGGAATAGTTCACCCTCAGAGCACCCGCGTGCTTGCTGGGCATGCGATGTAGTCTTGCTAGACTCTAAAAATATACTAAATGGCGTAGTTTCAAGTAAATTCTGGACGCTTCCCACTCAGGACACTTGGATTACATGGGACGAGCAGTATGGAGGAATATTGACAATTTTTTGTGGACTTTTAAGGAGCTTTTTGGCTCGGACCCTGGCGAACTCCATTGGGGGGAAATGAGAAGTCGCACTGATCTCCAGCTGCATTTGACATGTTAAAAAAGTGGTCCAGAGTCTTGCTCACCATCAGGGTAAGTGGAAAATAAAGTTAAATCATTCTGAGGGTGAACTATTCCTTCAAATCTCCACCGTATCTGTTCATTGATCTAACATTTGCTGCGTTCACTCATTCTAATTTAATGTAGTTCTTTCATATGATGATTTTTGCATGTCTTAATGTACCAATAAATGCTTCTTCTGCACCCACATGTAATGCTTTTAATGTTTCATGCAAAGGACTTTAGATTGTCCTGTACATTAATGTCTTAAACAAATAAACTTGCTGGCCTTACTTTATCTGATTCTTCACTTTTCCACTTTTCTCTGGGTCAGCGTTAGAACTGATAAACATGGTTAGAGCTTAACGCACCACTATATAAGTTTCTAACCTTAAAACTCTGTCTCTGACTCATTTTAATGGCACACTGACATTCATTATGTACATTCCTGGAGCTGTTGTTGCCCTGCAGTGTCCTGTGGCTGAGAAACTGCTGTTAACAACTTTTCTTCCAGCCAGGAGAACCGAGAGACAGCTGTGTTTTGGTTTATGGCTCCACGTCATGCACCAGCAACTGGATATAATACAGGACATTGGAGGAAGTCAGGAAAAGAAAAAGTGAAAACCTGGTTTGGATTAACTTTTACTGACTGGACAGAGCTCAGAGAAGAGACAGAACTCAAGACAGATGCTGAATTAGCTACTAGGGGGCGCCAAGGTGTCAAAATCTGCTAAACGTCAGTAACGCGGCTTTAAACACTTTGTTTTCACATAAAACAACAGTCTTAACATGTTTTGTGACATTATCATCTTTTCAGAGCTGTAAAAATATGCATTAGATGTTTATGGTAAGACTGGAATATTGCTTGTGCTTGAAGTTTAAATTATGCAAACACATTTAGCTAACCACCTCTGATTAGCTGGTAATCGAGATTCAAAGAAGTCCAAGACACCAATCTTTGTTTTCAGAAATGCTGTTACTGAGGGGAACATATGCACTGAGTGGCCTGGCTTTAATTTATTTTGATTTATGGCTTTGGGGGCAAGGGCACATACCCCACTCACTGTGCAGGAGTCTGGTTCTCACAGAAAACCTGCTGCCTGATTGTTCCACTCCACACCCAGTTTCTGACACAACAGCAGGGGACAGTTGATAAGATTTCTGGTGGACGCAAATGTTGACTTTTTGCCTTTTTTTTTTTAGAGATAACAACTTAGTCTTGGTCAGTAGTTGTGACACTCGTCAGCTGACAAGAGAAAATGAAACCACTCCACCCATCAGAGGTGAGACGGGTATCCTCTGACAGGCCTGAGACTAAGATAAGAGCCATGAAATTCAATCAATCCTCTTATCTTCTATCACTGCTTGACTGGGTCAGATGATCCACAAGCCCACCACCCTTTTCCAACGGTCTGATCGATGTAACCAGGCAGAAAACTTTAGCTTTATAAAGGCTAAAGCTCCAACTGTGACAGGACACCTTTGATTGCCATGGAAATGGAGGCAGATTGAGGGGGTCTGGCCTGAGTGGGGAATGTTAATCATTGAGGAACATCAATATAACCAACCTGCTATAAAGAGCCCAGTTCATTATCCAGCTTCGCCTTTCTTTGTAGTTGATGAACTCCCGGTAAAACCTCCTGTTGTGACTCTTTAAATACCTTCGTCAGTGTTAAAACTGATACCAGGGGAGTCATGCTGTTTACAACATGACGAGGTCAGCAGTGGAGTGATTCATTACACGAGGAGAGGAAAAGCAATGAACCAGTTGAGACATCAACGCCTCTCATTCAGAGGTTGAATAAAATGGTGTTGTTTCCCTGCAGATTTAATTATGGAGCAATGTGATTCCAATAAGAGCAATTTGATTTTGAGGTAATGTGAAGTGAGAGAAGCTATATTTGGTGTCCGAGCAGGCTGGAGACGGACACACAGCACATCAACACATATAAACACAGCTCTGCAGCTGGTTGTTAGGCTAAATCTAGAGTCAGTCTTTCTGTAACTAAATGTAGAAATAGTCAGTTAAAACAGGATGTACCACAGCAGTTAGTTTATGATAATTATATTGACATTAACACACTGTAACTCATTTTTTAATGGTGTTAATGAGACAACAAGTAGCATGACAGGGCTAAGTGGCAAATGTGCGTTAGACTGGACTGATTTAGACATGGTTAGATGGAGCTGATTAGACCTGGAAATAGGTCAAAATCTTATTTATTCTAACATGGTTTAAAAAAGAGACAAATTTCATTATCAAGCATTATGCTAGGAACAGTTGGTTTGCTATTTTTAGATTATTGCTACTCTATTGTCAAACTAAAACATAATAAATAGAAAAAAAATATCCCATATTTACCCCAAGATCTGTTATTTTCATGTTCAAGCATTTTCATAGTTTTTTTGTTAAATTTGTTAGAGCAGAAACCTCAAAGTACAAACCTGTCTACATCTTATCAACCCAATAATGTTAGCAAATCCTGCTCGTTTTTAACTGTATGAATATTAGTAACTGCCCCAATTTTCCACACGTGCAAACACTGAGTTGTGCAGAATTAGCTCCACACTTGATCATAAATGTCCTACATAGCAAGAGATTCTCTGTGAGACTTAATATGACAACTGCAACTCTATAATAGCATCCACACAGAGTACAGGAGGAATTTGTTCTGGAAATCTAAGGATTTTGTTAACATGCCAGGAAAGAAATAATTTGTATATGTGCATGTGCAGCATTGTACAGAGCAGAAAGTAGCATACAGACCAGCACAACAGACTACAGAACATCATGTCACATTTATATCAAAAGCAACTTACTGTATAAGTTGACCTAAAGATTTGATAACTGTGATAACTGTCATGTAACAAATCATATTCCATCTGTTGTCTACATGATCACTCAGATAATCTCGCAACTCCAGAAATCGGAAAAAAGATCAGATTTTTGACGTGAGTGTGAATGGGCTCAGTTGAGGAACACATCGGGTTTAGATGTTTTGCTCTTTTAATGGGTGAGAAAATAAATTAAAGGTGATGGCTACAAGTTTAATTCCTCCCCGCTAGGTGGCGTTAACACTGACTTACTGTACTCAATTTGCGTTAGCAACTTTACAGAACAGGCTAACTATTAATTAGCACTAGTAAATGTTTAACTTGCATCGAGGTGAAACGCAGCAACCTCTGCGAGGCTTTTAAACCCTTTTGCTACCTTCACACTCATCCTGTTTTGTTTTGATTGATTTTGAGAAATGTGGGATAAGGAAAATGCTATTGCTACACATAGAAATCGAGCTAGCAACTCCAGAGCTAATGCTGACAGCGAAGAATGTCAACGTTAGCATGGTAATCAGATGTAAATATTTACTTTTTAGGCCAATCAAAATTAATTAAACAATTATTTATATGCTATCAAATTTGAGGGTAAAATTGATACTTTTATTCTGCACCACACCAGACGTTCTGTGCCTGTAGTAGTTTTCAAAAAAATATTGTTTTAATTAAAAAGTTGTAGCTATCACCTTTAAGTAAATTAATGTGAACTGGAATTACCTTCATACCTGCACACTTTTTTACTTCAGACCCAATGCTTTTTCCTTAAAATTAGAATATACAATATATATTTGTATCCTGGAGCATTTTTTGGTGCCTATGTACAAATCCACTACATGAATAATTCCCCCCATGCCCTCAGGGTGTAGATGCAAGACATTACGGCGCAGGAGGCCTCATTGTGGGAAGAGCCTGATACCCGCAGTCATAGTCATAGCCGCCGTGGGCAGTAGGCCCCACTGAGGATGCCATGGACTGTTTGTTTTCTTGTGCGTATTAGCCTCTGTGCAGTATTGTTATTATGTTGTGTTCTGAGTAGTATTTTTAAAGTAATGTCGAGTGCAATGTTGTGTTCCCTTCTTGGTGATAGGAGTCCAGAGGTTTGGTCTGCAGAAAAGAATTTTCCCCCTGGGACAAAAAAAAGTCTGAAGTCTAAGCGGCCATCCTCACGACGCCGAATTGTAGTAAAACCGTAAAAGTTTTTTAGAAATCCGCCCTTTCATCCTCACGAAAGCGATCATGTCTGGAACCAGGTCCCAAGGTGGAGAAATTCGAAACCTGGACTGTCTGCATTTCATCAGGACTGTGAAGCAGCACAACTGGAGAATATGACGTCATTGTGACGAACACGGTGCCAGTCACAACAAAAATAATGGATCGTGGGGTTGGTGATCAACTGTGTTGTGGTGCTCCTCCAGACAGTCCTGGCTTGTTTACAGCTTCTGCTCCAAAATGCTGCTTTTACAACAAAGGATTGAGCTTCTCATCAACAGCGGGAACAAGCAGACATGCATGTCACATGATACGAGGCGAGCCTATCTGCGCACACGCTACCTCTTCTTCTAGCTTTGGAGTGTTACTCTTTGTCATTGTAGTGCCACCCGCAGCCTCGTAGTATGTACTACAGCGGTTGAACCCTTTCTCCGGTTTTTCCCCACCGTCTTCACACCTGAACCGGCTTTGACGCCGTGGGGACATGGCCTAAGTCAAAAGTCTTGCTAGCTCAGTCTCGGTTCTGCTGGTCCAAGCAACTTTTAAACTTATAAACTTTAAACACACAGAAACATCATAATTATAAATCTTTTCTAGCCAACCCAGAAAGTAGAGGTTCCTCACTTATTTTGGTGTGCCAATAATCAACACACATCTTTACATTTTCATTTTCAACATTACACATGTTATCCTGACTTTTAAAAGAAGTCCTTATGTGTGCTATTTGTGTTATTTTGGAAGATTACATTATATTTAATTGCAAGCACATTTATGCTTTAAATGAATTTCACTGTTTTCTACGGTATGTTTGCACCTTACATCAGGTGTCCAGCTGACCGCTCTGCATATGACTGCATGCAACCCAAGTAGTTCTTTGTGCAGACAGAGCACACCAGCTACATGCAGCCGGACTCATTTTTATATGAGTACTTGTTTTGTGGAGAGGCTTTGCACAAGACTGCATGATTTAGAGACTCATTTTAGGGGAAAAAAAATCAAAGTTGTTTTTTTATGAGGAAAATTTGTGATGGCCATAAGTACAGGTGATGCAATCCAGACGTGCAGCAACAAACTGACTGGATATTCTCATCATATTTGCTTATAAAATATATCTTTGAATCTTTCTCATAACTGGGAATGAATTTGATCCCGCTCTCCCACTTCACCGTACCAAATCTCATAAAGCAGATACGCAATTAAAATATCTGAGGATAGAAAGTGCGACCTCTGCGTGAACCCATGCAACTGCTTCTTTTCTTTGGCTTGGGAATTCATTTCAGGGCTGACACGGCTGAAAGGCTTTTAGGTGAATCACAGACAGTATCTGATTTGAATTTCAATAAGCACACAGAGGGCAGAGCGTCTAGACAACACAACTGTCCTGTGTGCGTACTCAAAAAGGCTTTTGACAAGTGTATCAGCTTTGAAACAGATGAATGAGAAACAAGGTAGTGGAAACAACTAGATTATTACATTTTAAACTGGAGTTAAATCTACCGTGTTACTATGTTTTTATAATCCATTTCTACTCTTCTGTCTTTTTCTTTGAATCATAAAAACCCTCATTAATACCTTTTTAAATCTTTTGTGGTTGAAAATGCTTCCATCCAGCCTATTGGGCTTGACTTTTTTATCTTTAAACTGTAGATCTTAAAAATATTCTGTAAACTTTCATCTGTGGAATGATAAAACACAGCCCAGCACCTCTGAATCCACTGGTCGCCACAGATTTTCCCCATCAGTCAGTGTGCAAACATAAAGCACCAGGGGCCGCAGCCCAAACCCACCATAATCCCTCATGCCCAAACAAGACCAAAGACAGATTTCACAGGCTTGTGCCTCACAATACCCAGGCTGGAGGGGGGACACAGCTCTTTGTGAAGCAGATTTGTGTCTGGATATGTGTGCGTCATGGATGTTGTGCGACTGTGTAGCTCAGGGTTCAAGGTCAATATGAAAGAGAAAATGAAAAAGTACTTTCACGTCTTCAAAGTGGCATTCAGATTTCTCCTGTTGGCATTCCAGCTGTCAACAGCCGTCCTCTCTCTGATGCAGGCTGGGAGGTGAAAGGGTAGTCATCACCTCCACAATGAGGCTTTCACACAGGCTGAACAGAGAATGCCATCGCATGAACGCTGTCAGCCGTTTATGGCAAAAGTCACTGCTGCGCTGCACAATGTAGTTTGGAGCTTTAGCATGTAGCATTATTATTTCATTTCATTGTAGTTTTGACCAACATTGTTGTTTGTCAGATTGTGGTATAAGCTAGGAAATGTATTCATCTGACCCCAGTCATCTTCACAGAAAGATTAGATGATAAATGTTTATTGTAATTCCCATCATTTTTTATAGTATGGTTAGTAAACTTTCAAATATGACATTTTTGTTGGTTAACATAACATTTAAGCTTTTATCCAGGGTTTCAGAGGGATTATCATGTTTGCTATAAATAATACCTGGAAGAAAAAAAACTTACAATAGAAATAATTTGATCTAATTAGTGGCGAATGACATGGCTTCATGGGATGTTCTGTCTTAGATCATGAAACGTGTGGCAGAACAAAGGAGAGCCCGGGCAGGATTTGATCCCCAGACTCCCAAGTGAGAGTCCTGCGCCCTGATCATTCAGCCAGTGGGACATCACCTTTGCCAAGAAGCCAGGGCGCATGATCACTCAGATGTATAGTGACAGGACCGTCAACTGCCACATCTCTCCCACTCTTTTCAAAAGTGCATCCTCCAGCTCCACGTAGGCTGCCACCCATCCAGAATCCATGGACCCATCCCTAGTGCTACATGGATCCGTACTTGCAAGCGCCAGATTGTGGCAGAGCAAAGGAGGGCCCGGGCAGGATTTGATCCCCAGACTCCCAGGTGAGAGTGATGCACGCTGACTATTCAGCCAAAGGGACGTCCTCTTGGCCAAGTAGCAAGGGTGCATGACATCTTTCCTGAATGTGAATCTGGTTCTGGCTCCGTTCTAGAGTCTCAGGAACTTGGGGCTTTCTGACAAACGTTTCCGCCTGTTTAACCAGAAACAAAGTGAGGAGACAGAACTTATGTAGTAGAATCAAACTCAAATAGTTTGGAGATTTGGTCATGAAAGTTTATGGTGAAGTTGTCAGGTTCCATTAAAAGATAAGGTTTCCCAAAAGAAACAGTATGTGCAGACAAATGAGAACATTTTGTAAGACATTAGATTCTCAACATAAGCTTACATAAATCTACCCAATTTTAAGTGGTTGCCAGGCTACAGTGCATAACATCACAGAGACCTTAAGGGCTGGGATATACTTGCTGCTGGCAACAAGTCCACGTATACATCATGGTACCCGCGTGTTCCCAATGTACCTATGGCACGTAGGTCGCACAGGCTGACGTGAGGTGATGTGCTCCGTGGTGCAATATTGACCTTCACGGTAGAGGTACTTGTGTGTAAAAAGTGTGAACATGAGGTCAGAGGTAACCTCAATGGCAAGTTGTTTTCAAGCATGTCGACTTGGACTTAGTCCGCAACCACTAGCATGGTTTTTCCTCCCTGCTGCAAAATGATAAACACGCGTGCCTTAAAGGATAACTTTCTTTTTGTTCAACCTGGACCTTATTTCTAGGAGTTTACACATGAATTTCTGCATTTCTGCATCTCAATCATGTCTGTGAGAACAAAATGATGTCATTTTTGAGAACAAGAAGAAAGTTCTTGCTTCGCTCATCTGCATGCATCAGAAGTAGTTCTGTGAGAAATGGCTGCAAACTTTCACATTGTTGAAAACTGCTTGCAAAAACAAATAATTGTGTTAGTTTGGAAAAATTTTATTGCAGCCACCTTTTGATTGCAAGACCGGAAATAAAGAATAAGCATCTCATTTTTGGGTAAACTGACACACAAGAAACAACTCAAACATCAAGTTTTCATTTTCTACACATTTGTGACTCTTTTGTCCAGATTTTCAGTCTGATCAGGTGTATTCAGCTAAGACAATCTCTTCCTGTTACACCTGACTACAGCAGAGTTTTCTCTCTGCGCTCCTGTAGCCTGAGGATTAATGAAGCAGCTTCTCTTCTGTGCACTGATGTAACAGTAGTACCCTTCTTTAGCACCCCCTTGCAGGTGGCCCCGTTCTCTACTTTGAGCAGGGCTGCAGGAAGAATTCACATGTAAATAGGCCACTCGCTCTCAATAGACCTGGGGAAGACAAATTAATCCCATCACGATAACCTTGTGTAATATAACCAAGTGTGCATATTGCAATGTTCTCTTTTTGCATAGACAATGGATAAATCTAAAACTCAGCAGGTTAAGAGAAGCCCTTGGAGACGAGGTTCTGGGAAAGTGTAGTGGTGCAGTGTGATGCAAACATAACTGTGTTACAACCATGTAAAAGAAAAGCCACATGGTATCTATTTCAAATTATGGCTGCTTCTTATACAAGCCCTGTTTTTACCCCCTCATTGTACCAAAGGTACCTATCTCCACCTCCAAAGGAAGATATCAGATTTCACACCAGCCTTTGTGAGTCTGAACTTGGGAATTTGCTGGGGAATCTGAGAGTTCTCATTGTATACTCCAGGGTTTAGGGTCAAAACAGACATTTTACACACTGTAACACATATGCAAACCCTCATATGCATGCCCCTCTTTTTGGTTTTTCTTGATTTTAACATGATTTCAGAGTGAGATATTTCAATTTCATCTCAGTTATGCAGGATGAATTGAAGCCCCATCCATTGCCAAAGGATTTCATTTTTAAAACCTACATGATTGTATGATGAGGTTGGAGCTTGATTTACAGTAAAAACTGTAAAATACATGAGAAACTGAGTAAAAAGGATATAACTAAGACTTAGTGACAATTCACTTTAAAGCATTTTCAGACTATTGCTTTGCTCTAATAAAATCCAGCTTTTAACGACAGTGGCATCATCTGACAACATCATTACTTAAGCAATTTAAATACCATGTCTGTGCTGTAAATTAGACTATTATTAGAAATGTAAAAGTCTCCAACAGAGTAGGTCAATCAGACCTCACGTCCTCCATGAGTGTACAACTATCCTTCCAAACCTCAACTCACAATGCAGCTCAATCATTAACTCTACAGCCTCATCTTCCCTCAAATTAGGACACACTGATACCTCCTCCTCCAGCCTGTCTGTTTGACAGGTGAAAAAGCAGCTGTGGAGACTGAACCAAATCAAGGCTGCAGTTCCAGACAGTGTCAGCCTAAAAACCAGTATAGAACTATGTTCCTCTGCACTTTGTCAATGTTGGCATGAGTCAGGAAAATGTTCCTGTGCTGTGAAAAACATCCTGCTTTGTTCAAGTACCTAAAATAGCTACCACTTGTATTAATTGACAACAGACAAGTTATGCTAACACACAGGCAATTTTAGCCCATGGATAAATGTTTTTGTAAAAACTGTTTTGACTGTTATTATTGCAATAAAATACCGTAAACAAATAACAGTTGTCTACTGCTAAATTTCCGGTTGTCAAAATAGCATACAGTTACAGTATATCCTCTACGTTCTCACTGTAAATTTTACGTGAAAAAATGGCAACCACAGATGCCAGTATTTAACTGTGAATTATACAATATTAAAATTGTATATATATTTTAACTGTATCTGCTTTTTTTTTTACAAACTTAAAAATTGTAGAAAAAAAAAAAAAACATATTGTACTTTGTTGAAATGTAATATTTTCACAACAAAAATTCAGCAACCCCCACCTCTCAAAAATGATTTGACCCGGCCCACCTCGCGCATTTCAAATAGCAGCAGTAATAGCCTAAATTTGTTTTTTATGATAGATATTCCAAATGACAGTTTGGAAAACTGCCATAAATAAGGAGGATAAATGGGGTTGTGATGGATCTGGTTCCCCACTTAGACACAAACACCTGCTTGCCCAAAATAAGCTTCTCTCATCCAAATAAAGCTGAATTGGGATTTTTAAATAGTAGCAGTAATACTTTTGTTTCTGGACGCTGGATGATAAAAACTTAAATTCAAGGCTTGAAAATGATCAGAAACTTTGTAAATAAGGAGGAAAACGTGGATGTTCGTGGATCTGGTTTACCAAACAAGGCACCAATATGCTGGAAATCAGCTTCTATCACAGCTTCTCTTTTGATAATTAGTCACAGACTTTCCCAGATAGTGTTTTACTCATCTTTTACAATTGTGGGAATGAAACTGTGTTAAACTGTACAAAGCGATGAAATTTATCTTGCCTGGACATGCAGCTCTCTGAGTGCTCAGCACCCCTAAACCTCTGATCCTAGAATCGTCTCAGTCCTGACGTCCCAGATCATAAGAAAGCCCTCAGACTGTTATTGGTTGCCTCAATTATCAAGTAAACACACTTCAGCACTCATTACATTTTGTTTATCATTATGGGCTTGGAGTTGAAGACGCTATCATCTTCCTGCCTCAGTGAACACAGTTATCTTTATGACCCAGGCAGCACTTTGAGGATCATGTTCTTTTATTTTTCAAGAGTTTTTAATACCATTCAGTTCGTGGTACTATAAGTGAAACTCAAACAAATTCAAGTGAATATTCCACAGCTGCTTGTATTTATGACTACCTAACAAACAGACCAGTAGTTAGTAAGACTGAAAGGCTGTTTGCCTGAGAAGATGATCAGGAGCACCACAGGGCACTGTACTCTCACCTTTTCTCTTCACATAGTGCACTTCATGCTTCCAATACAACTCTGAGTCCTGTCATCCCCAAATAATAATGGACTCTGAAATAAAGACGTTTTATTCTTTGAACTAATGAAAAAAATCTAGCTGAACTGCAAGTTATGCTTAGGGTTTAACTAAATGCATCTTATGCGCAAGTTCAACAAGGAATTTCTGCCATCACTATCTAGCGTTTGGGCTTTTCCTCTGGCTATGTTTTATCTGTCAAACTCACCTGACATTTTCCTCTAACATCACAACTCTGGCTCTTTTCTGCTGCTTTTCGAGCCAGCTAGTCTCATCTTTAAAAGTCTCATCTGTTTTGTCATTCCCATCTAACAGGCTGACTTTCCCTCCCTTCACCGCCTCCTGAAATCCAAATAGCCTCATCAGAAGTATTTGGCACCTCATATCCCTATTTATCTACCAGCAGTGTCTAGACAGCAGTGTCATGATCCCAAGGCGTTCCTTCATTAAACTTGGAATAGACATGTAAATCACTTAGTAACCATTACAGAACATGTCAAATGAAGGCATTTACTATCAAAAATATCAGATCAAATGGAACCTAAGGAGGCCATTTCAACCTTTGATATCCAGTACAAAACTTAAAATGCTTTTCCAAGTAAATAAAAACTTAGCAGTCAAATTTAACTTAACTAAACTTTCCACTCAGTTGCAACAACAAAGCAAACTGAGTTTATTAGTTTTTGGCTCTCCTCATTCCCAGAAACAAATTAAAAGGATAAAGATGTTTGCCATAAGTACAGTACAAGTACACTGCACAACTTATGTTCCTATTTTAGAGTGTTAAGGGTGTGACTGAGCAGAGTAACACCAAAGATATCATTAAAAGAAAAGTTTACAGCGCTGAGAAATCCTCTTGGAATCAGAGGCTCCTCCCATCTCTAGCTTTGTCAAATGTTGTGGAAAAACATGTTCTCACGGAGTAGAACATTTTGTACAGTATTCAGCTGTGTGCAGCCCAACCTGAAAAAAACAGACAAAAAAAAAAAAGCTGCCAAACTCAATAATGCTTCAGGCGTCTCACTACAAGAACAGCTGAGATGGCTCCAGTGCAGAATAATAGCAGGAATAAGGGGGGGAGTCTTTTATGGATGAGCAACTCCAAACAAGTCATTGCAGCATGCTTTCATTATTATGTAAAGACGACATCTACAGTTAGTGGAGTAATGGATTGCCACTGGACATGACATTCACTAAGAAATCTACAAGAGGAAGGACCTTCTGAACAAGAAGTGATTATATTTAATAAAGTAAAATCATGAGGCTTAATAGAGCCAACATATGTTGTAAGACATTAAACCATGTCAGCAAATATAAAGCTCAGGGGAGGAAATACGCTTTATTACCGTAATCCCCTGGTGAGTACTTCAGCAGATCAAAAGAAATGACCTGAGGTGCTGAACTGTGCAGGACAGGACAGGACGCACATTCACACGCGTGCACGCACGCCGGGCACATGAAGGGAAGTTGAATCAGGAAAAGTATGATAATGCCTTTGCCCTTTAAGTTTCCTTCCTTGGCAGCCAAGTAGGGAAGAGGCACCTGGGTTTTAAAAACAAAATGAGGCATTCTGGGAACCTGGCAGCCACTCCATCATCAACTCCTGACAGCTCTTTGCTTTTAACAATCTCATAACATTAATGGAGTCATAAAAAATCCAATTGAGTGCTACTGTAGTCTTAAAGTTGCAAAAACGTGTAAAACTATGAAGCTGCATGCTATAAAGTCAATTATAAAATCTAATAGACCCCTGACACATAGCCCCAAATCAAGGTCATAATTATGACATTTTAATTGGATCGGATATTTATATGGCGCAGACGTTTGATAATGAAGTTGGTTCGCAGTCCAGCTACCCATCTGCGTCACCCAGTTATTTTGGAAAGCCAGCTGCTGCACCAGCCTGTTGGGCTTAATTGTTTCAAAGGAATGGGAGAACAAGTGTTAATGTACTGGGCTGCATATACAACACAGTCCGAAAATACTCCGTAATACCGCTGGGTTCGGCCTCCTGCCCCAGCCTGTTGTACCAGGTTTGGCCTGCAGACTGCTCTAATGACAATAGATAGCTGGTATGTGTAATGCTACAGCAGTTTGCACATGTTTAATCTGTGGGGAGCTTTGTTTTTGTGAATATGATGTGCATCATATTCCTTTATATTTGTTCAGGAAAACCTACTGCAAGATATTGCTAAGTTTTCTTCTATCTAGTCTCTCAAATAGGGCCTTTAGGCTGAGGGTGTGTTCCTGTGTCAACACAATTAGTGTGCAAGCTGTATAAAATTCAACCGAAGGCAAATTAAAGAGATAATTAGTGGTGAGGTTGCCTGAGCATGCAAGTTTTTTTTTTTTTTTTTTTGGGAAAGGCTTTTTACCACATGCACATGCTGCAGAACAACAAGTCCCATAATGTCAGCAGCTCTTCTGCCCAAACTGGTTTAGTGGCGTGTTACATGCTTTCACACAAAGCTCGTTCTAATATTCGTCCCACTCAGGCAACGCACAACTCTAGATTTTAGATGCAAGTGTTATTTACAGAGTAAAGATACACCGATACTGTACATCGGCCGGCCGATATTTTCATTTTTTGCTGGTATTGGCATCTGCCGATGAGTCGGGTGTATTGGCTGCATAATTTACAGCCTTTATATACACACATATTCATACTGTATATATTCATTACAAGTTTAAAGGTACAGTATGTAAAAAAATGGTTAATGGCAGAAAAATGTGATATATAATTCAAAACTGTTTTCTATTGATGTGTAATAACTGCACTAGAATAGCTTTTATATGTTTATTTGCTTTGAACGAGTCATTTATATCTACTTGCTGGGTGGTGCACATATTTTTTCCACCATTTTTACTACAGTGTCCCTGAATGGACAAAACAATGTGTGAAGTAGGAACCCTCTGAACTTTAAAACTGCTGTACCAGCCTTATTTAATGGGAGTTAGAGCACTGTTTGGGATAAGTAATGCTTTAAGACATAAAAAAAAATAGTTACTCATAGCTACACCTGAGACCACTGGATCCACTCACAGATGAAAGCATCTTTATGTCTGGGAGAATTTTGGCCATTAACAGCCACCGTACATTCACAACAGTGCTTGGATATAAAGTCATTTGAAAGAAAACATCTTTTCTTTCAAATATCCATCTTTACCACTGTATGTCAGTAATTCCTACAGTACCTTTAACGTTTCTACTTAAAATTTGTGTACAAGTGCACCATTTATTTTTTATATATATTTAAGGAACTTCTCTTTTTATATTACTGTAAAAGAGTTGGGAAATGACTTTTCATTGTAATATCCTTCATTAATTTGGCAGTCAAATGCAGTATCAGCCCCAAATATCGGCAGGCTGTATCGGCCATCGGCTGGTGAGAAAATATCGGTATC